>APFE031400360.1:39681-56519 GCA_000404065.3 Pinus taeda
CATGTGTACTTAAAGAAGCCAAGTACACATCCCCACCTTCATCTGAGGTGGTTTTCACCTCTGCAAAAGGAGCATCATCAGATCCATTTCCTTTGTTAGGAGCTTTAGATTTACAGTCCCTTTTGTAGTGCCTTTCCTTTCCGCATTTCTAGCACACCACCTTTACAGGTTTTCCTGGAGATTTATATCTCCCTCTAGATTTAGATCTCCCACTCGATGACTTATTTTTGTTTCTATTCTGGGACTGTCCTCATATAGAAAAGGCATCACCATTCTGGCTCTCCATATTTTTCCGTCTCATCTCCTCCATCAGCAAGGATGAAACTATTTCATCAAACTGCAAGGCAGTTGCATTGCTACCTATTGCAATAACTAGACTATCCCACGAATCTGGTAGAGAACACAACAAACTAATGCACTTATCTTCATCCAAAATTTTAATATCAATAGATAATAACTGACTTACCATAGTATTAAATGCGTTCAGATGCTCTGTCACCGATTCTCAATCTTTCATCCTCGGGTTATACAACTTTTTTCGTAGGAACAGTTTATTCACCAGAGACTTAGATTGGTACAAAGTCCCTAACTTTTCCCACAAAGCCTTAGCCGTAGCTTCCCCTGATACATTCAACAGTGCTAAATCTAAGACACACAACTGTATTATGCTCTTTACCTTCTAATCCAACTTCTTCCATTCTTCATCAGACACTCCCGTTGGTTTAGTACCTGGATCTACTGCAATCCACTGCTCTTTATCCACCAACAGATCCTCAATCTTGAGTTTCCACAACTCAAAACTCTGACCATTAAATTTCTCGATCTCCATCTTTGCACTACTCGCCATATTCTTTCACCACCATAATCGATCCCGCAGATCTCCCACTGAACAAGGTCTACCACAGGCTCGAGAAAAACCCCTCAGCAATAAAGACATCCCCTTGAAGCCAAAACAACTCTCATACCAAATGTAGGTTTTAACCCCATACAGAAATTACTTGCATACGAATTCTAAAACACGGAAAACAAACAATGCGAGAGCATAGCACTTAAAACACATATACAAAGAGATTTTCCCCTGGATCCTAAAATCGGGACTACTAGCTTGATTTTTTCATTATGTTCCTTTCAATGTTACAATACATATTTATACATGCCGAAGCATCTAATACCATGGACCGAAAACCACCGCATCTGAAACCATGGACCAAAAACCATTGCATCCAAAACCATGTGCAAAAACCATGTACAAAACCATAGGTAGGTCTGGCCAACCTAATATAGAGTCCAAAAAAATTTCCTCGGGGCGCTGCCCCAGATGCCATAGAGGGGGGCTATCCGTGCCCCTCAAACCCCCTGTGACCCCCCCCGCTATGTAATCGACGAAATGAAGGGGGGGGCTCTGCCGGCCCTCTAACCCCCCGGTTCACTACATTGGCTAGTCATGGAAATAATATAACCCAACCCAACAAGAAATACATGAAAAGGTGGTGATCAATGCACTCAATGATTCCGTCCTACCTTCAGGAACTAGATTGATAAAAGAAGCTTACGGTTATGTGGTCAAGGATAAATTCAACTTTGTTAGCTATAAAAGGCAAGCGAAGAACGAGATATACGCCTCATGATTTTCTTTGCTAATAGAAAATAATGAGCAAATCTTGTTATGATATATTTTCATAGTTAATTTTAGCATTCTATTATTAAGGATAGGCATAAAGCTTTGAATATTTAATGATACGGGCTTATAAAACACTTTGCAACAAACACAAACACAATGATTTTTTATGCGACAGTGAAATTTCAAAACTCTGTTTTTAATACAGTTATAAAGGAATCCTTTTCATTTCAATGCATGGTTGATTGTTCGATCAAATCTTGTGACCACCTACTTGTGGAGGGCCCCCTCAAGTAGTAAGGTTTCTTGTTTGTTTTAGTATATTTATTTATAATTTTGTAAGCTTACCTTCTGATTAAATCGATGCATCCTTTAGAATGTTTTCCTTTATTGATTTTGAACTGAATATCAGTAATATGAAGGATTGCCTCATTAATTATTTTCCTTTATTGATTCAAGAAGCAAATGAATTGAGTTTAATAGTAGTGATAGCAATAGTGTGAGTTTGTACTTAGAATAAAATTGTATTTCGTAAAAAAAGAGGATTTGTTTGCAGGTTATATTTCAAGCATGGGAGATTTATAAGTAATGAGCAAGTGTGAACATATTTAAGTAGAGATTCAGTTTATTTTGGTTTTTCATGCAAGAGTGTGTTATATTGATAGATGAGTTGATTCTTACAAAGCATATTTCATATATATAGCAAAGTGTGTGTGTTTTATGCATTTAATTTCATTTTAGTGTGAGATTGATTTATAAGTCTGAGATTTTTATTGGTTGTGTGGATTTCATAATTAGATACAATTTTTATGAGTGTCATCATCTTTTATAGAATTAGTCTCAATAAGTAATTCAATCATGTTCATTGAAAAATTAATTCAATTTGGATAACTAGGACTTATATCACATACAGTGCACTTACACTTCATCGTTCTACTAGCCCTGATCGATAATTTATGCAAGTAATTTAAGGTTAATTAAATTACCAAACAGTGGGATGTATCGTAGAGCCTAGAGACTGGGAGGCATGAAAATTCCTCATGACGTAGGTGAAGAAATCCAATGGAATCCATGTTTGTTTAGGGCCTAGTGATCTAGGTGGGATTATGGTAAAGCCTAATTCTACTGATGAGGGTGAGGTGGTTTAGCCTTGGGAATGCTTGGTTGATTTCTAGTTATGAATCCCACATTCATGCTTGGAATATGGCACTGGAGTGATTGGCTGAAAGAAAGATTTGGTTCAGCCAATATATGGTCGGGCCATTCATGGAAGTCCCATACCTAGTTGGCTTATGCATTCATTAATAAGAGTTCCTTCTCCTTGATATTTAATGTGTAAACATACTGGTTCTTATGTGATCCTTATGGTTGTTATATCCTTATTATTTCTATTGGTTGTATGTTGGTTATGAGTATGTTTTATGACATGCTTGATGTATGTCTCTCATCATGTTTTTAATAGAAAATGAATGTACAATGAATATATGGCCTAATAGATGATAATTCTTCTATCATGATAAGGAATCAGTGCTTCTTTATGAATCTCAGATAAGTATGAGACCGCTATGCTCAAATATGTTGTTGTGACATGTAGATTACATATTTTTTATATGCTTGACGTAATGTTTGCAATGGCTAGTAGGGTTCAGATCAAGTAGTTGTAAAAATGACTACATTAGCAGCCTTATTCCATTGTTATTTACCATTTCTAAAGGTTTCATGAAGTTCTGGGTAGTGTTCTAAGACTTAGCCCTGAAAAAAGTGGCTTAGAATGTGGTGTCGCTAGATTATAACTGACTATAAAACTCCACAGTCTCAAGCATACCTTGTTGTGGGAGTGACTAGAAAGCCTCAAGCGCATGCATGGCTTGTCATGGGAGTGACCGAGAGTCCAGATCAGTAAAATGTCAAGTTGTCTCAAGGGTTAAGCACCCAGAAGGGTTTGTTGCCTCTTGAAGGGTCTGTTGCTCCTAAGGAAGGTCATATTGGTTGTGTTTTGTCATTTCCACTTCTTTAACTATGCATGGGCAGTTGATTCAGATCATATTAGCCTCTCTTCACATGTTCAACCCAGTGGATTGGTTAACTTGGGAAATGTGGGAGGAGTGTGTTACACTTACAATGGTTCCTTGATCATTATTGATGGTTCTTGTGAAGGATCCTCTTTTTCTTCTTCTTCGATGATTTAGTAGTTTGTTAAATAGTTTCCTCCCTAATGGTATATTTCCTACAAAAGAGCACAATTGACAGAAATCAATTTTTCAACCAAACAACATTTCCCCCACTTTAAACTAGCAATATATCCATTGATATCAGCCAAAAAACTAATACAAAAGTATCAACTAACATGATTTCCACTTGAATTTCCTAGAAAAAAAACACACACAACATAATAACAAACAAACAAACTTGATTAATGTAAAAAAATAACTTAAATGATCTAATAACTTGAAATAATCGGATAGGACTTGCAATTCCCCAGCAAAAATCCTCCCCAACTTGTCACTCTATCCCTCTTGCACTAGCATGTAATGACCTCAACAAATGGTTTTACTCAATTTAATGAAATACAAAAACAAACACCCAAAATGTGACTCCAAAACAAGGATTAATGAGAAATCCAACTTAAGAGATTTAAATGTAATGGCTAAAAGGTTGAATCTAGGTGATATGATGACAAGATCCCTCTCATTTGAATTGGATTTACTAAATTTTATGCCATAAATGCCAATTGAACATTGCAACTACAAATTTTCACATTAATAATCAATTGTAATGTACTTAGGGAGGATAATATGGGGGTACCAAGGGAGGTATCCAAGAAGATAATGAATGTAATGTGGCCATAGTAGTGGAATAAGAGGTACATAAGGAGGTACTAAAGGGGATAATGAATGTAATGTCATCATAATAATGGAATAGAGACACTATGCAATTAAAAGGAAAGAATATAATAATAAGGGGTAACTGGTATAAGATCATTAGAAATATTCATCAAAATGTATAGATACGCATTAGTATCATTGTATTGGGTGTGTTAAATTGTATTTTTTTGTAGCAGGAATGGATTGTGGAGTGATTCCTACCCTAAAGATTATTTTTGGGTGTTACCCTATCTTAAGGGTTCTTCTCTCTATATTATTGGTGTTATTCATGGTTAATGCTTTGTTATACTTGGTGTTTAGGGTATATCTCAGAAGTTTTATGGTGGATTCTCTATTGTATATTTGAAGTTTTATTGCACTAGTTCCATTCTTTAGTGTGAGTCACAAAATTGGCTCTTACCATTTTTGCAAGTTTCAAAAGACATGATTTTTCAATTGATTTGTTTTTCTATCTATGCTTTTATGGGTGTTGGGATGGGGTCTCTTGGGTCAGTTTTGGGGCAAAAGCCCAAGTTTTGATGTAAAAGGATGTAAAGTCTCCGCAAATTGGGAACCAATCGCGTAGTTAGTTAAGAGTCAAAAAGGGTTTTTACCCTCGTTTATGTAAACTTGAGTCAGTTTTGGAATATCTACCCATGGTCCATGGACCATCAGATTGCATAAATAGGTATGTCTTAGAGAGTCTAAAGCAGATCTATTTCTTTGTCTATGGGAATGATGGAAGGAGTCTAGTAAGTTAGTGCAGAGAAGTAAGTCTTAGAGGGGGAAAAGGCTTTACAGCTGAGTGCACAGAAGCCTAGAGTAGTGTCCGCAGATGAGTGCGCGGACCCCTACATCTGAGTGCGCAGGGAAGTTTTGAGTTTGTAATCTTATATTGAATATCAATAAAGAAGACTATTGGGAAAATTCATTTGTTTTATCTGTTTCTCTCTATTATTTATGATTGTGATATATGTTTTAATGAATAATGTCTTTATGAAATAATGATGTATTGATTTACGAATTTACTAGATCCATCTTATTAACTGAATGCAATTAATGTTAAGTGATTATGCAAAGATCATAACACTTTCTGTTAGGTTTATTGACCACTTGGGTAGATCCAAGAACATACTGATCTAATAGTAAGAAAAGGTACACGTAAGTAGCTAATTCGTCTGTTCAGGGTCCACAAAGGTTGATCCTAGGGCTTCATGAAGGTCTAAAGGTCATTCGAAGAAAATTTTAGTACCAATTCCTAAGGGCTTATAGATCTGCACGGAGGAACATTTAGGGTATAAAAATACATCACACTGATCTCTGGATGCAGAAACTTGGTTTCAGCATCCCCCCACACTACGTCGAGTGAGACTTCATTCTGTGCTACATAGATTGATGTCGAAAGGGCCAGTAGTATAGGGATTTGTTTTGCACAACAAACTCTGAACCTGGGTCAGGACCCCTTAAGACAATAAATGGTTCTGTTGCTGGGACCGAGATCTACATAAAGAGATGTGTGATGTCGCATCACTGGAATCCGGCCAAAAAGGAAATTGAGAAGTGATTGGATAGGAAGATCCACAAATTCGTGGTGCAAGAGAACATAAATTCGCACTTAACAAAAGAGAAATGGCTGGATAGATATTTGTACACCAAAATACATGAAATTTTCTTCTGCACCTTCTCGATTGAACTATACAAGTGGATAGCTAAATTGGGAGATGACCAAGGAAGGTGGAGGCTTGACAGTCCAATAGTGTGGACTACAAAGCTAGAGTAGAGGTTGGAAGCCTTTGAAGATAAGATCGCACGTGTTGTGGACCATTGGCTTGATCGGGTTATAGGAGGATTTGTTACAGAGTTCGCAGTTGACACCTCAGTCAGTTACAATGAAGTAGAGCGACGCTTCTTCAAGGGATTGTGAGGTAAGTATTTGAGATCTTTGAATATGTGGATTAAGATGCTCTTGTGTGAAAAATGGGTTATGCCATTGCCTTGATGTTTGGATCTACACAAAGTGGACAGAGCTTTAGAAACCATGAAAAAGTAGGTCCTGAATATAGCCGGTTGATCGGACCTCCTTCAAGTGACAACGAGGGAGTGGTACAGTCCTCACTGCAGAGCACTTCCCAATTGATAAGGTGGGGTTTTCCATGAATACATCATCTGTCCATGCCACCTCCACCTTCACCTCCACATCATACACCTTCACCTACACTGCCACCACCACCACTGCCGCCATCATTCAACATGTTGAATACAATGAAGTTGCTAGTTTTTAAAGTCTTAGGAAGTGAGGTTCGGGATCAGATTACGGATGATAATATAAAGAAGGTGAAATCTGTTACTTCTCTGCAAGATTGTGTGCTAACATGGTACGTTAAGTACTACACTGATAATCCATTAGTGTCATTAGCAGACACTCAGGCCACTTTGAACAAATAATTCGGTAAGCCTAAGTTTGAATTTCAATCAGTAATTGGATTTAAGGAAATCACAATGAGGGTTGGTGAAATGCCCTGGGAGTTAGTACAAAGATTGAAGTGTGTGATCTTCGAAGCTAATATGCATCTCACAGATAGTCAGCACCACGATTTGTTTATAGCCTCGCTCCTACCCCACCTAAGGATTGCTTTAACACAGTAAAAGATAGGAACTCATGTGGAAGATCTGGAAATCGTGATGAGATTACATGAAATACCTATTCAAGACACATCTTTGGGAGTCCAAAAAATTCACTCGCAATTGAAAAACCTTTGTTTGGAATTACAGAGCTTGAAAAAAGAAAAGGAGGCCAGGACAAAGGTGTGCGAAGAAGACTGGTGCCTCAAGTGTAAGAGCCAAGGGCATGATAAGGATCATTGCCCTGTCTTCGTGAATTATATCACAGGAGGGAGGCCGATTCCCCTGAGGCAAGAAGCTTTAGCAGGACCAAGTATGGGGCACATGCTATGGTGTGCAATTTGTCAGGTGGCCGGAAAACATGTTACAGATAATTGTGATTTACTACAAAAGTTTGTACAAACACCACAACAATTGTTCTGTAATTTCTACAAATCAGTGGGCCATGATGAGCGCCACTTCCATAGCTATGAATTGATGATGGAAAGGATGCCTACGTATCAAATGCAATCAAAAACTTGGCCTCTAGACTAGGGTACAAGAGGAGCACGCGAAGAATATCAGGGGCACGGGCAAGGCCGAGGAGGAGGAGGACCTAGTAGAGGTCATGGACAAGTCATCTGTTATAATTGCGGAACACCAGGGCACTACGTACGAGAGTGTACGAGTCAAGCATTCCCATCATGTCAATACTACACTCAGTTTGACCACAAAATCAAAGAATGCCCTGTGTTAATAGCTAGGATGCAGGAGAAGAAGGCATAGCCTCAATATCCTACCTAGAACTTACAGATGATGAGGGATGAGCCTCACGAAGAGGATCCAAATGTGAATATTGTGCTAAGAAGTGGGATCACGACTAGTGATGATAAAGGAAAACAACCTAAAGAGGATGGATGGGTCTACAAGCCCCGGAAAAGGAGATTGGGTTTGATTTGGGGTGTGCAAAGAAAAAAATTATGGAGGCAAAGAAAAGCTTCGTTAATGCCTCTACCTCAGGAAGTCAGGACAAACTTCCAGAAATCAGTGGGCCTACAGAGGTTGACCCCTCTGTGCTTACCACCTTCTTGGAGACTTGTATGAAACTACTACATGATAGCAAGGCTGTGAAAGGGCTATAGGAATCGATAAACAAGTGTACTGGTAAGGAGAATGCTCCTGAGGACACCCCATAGTCTCGAAAATTGGTAAACATAAGGCAAGAATAGGGCACGAGATGAGGCTCACTGTGTAAATAGGAGACTATGAGATGGACCAGGTTATTTTGGATTTGGGATCTGATGCGAATGTTTTGCCTACACAGACATGGGAGAGAATGGGAAGGTTTGCACTACAGTGGTCTCCGATTCAGTTGAGGATGGCGAACCAATAGAAGATTATCCCTATGGGACATCTGCATGGAGTTACCATAGACATAGAAGGTGTGAGCACACTGGCTGATTTTGAAGCAATAGAAACTGTTGATGACAAAAATCCATACCCCGCGCTCCTTGGAATTGATTAGGCTATTGTTATTAATGGGGTAATCAAATTGAAGAAGTGAACAATGTTGTTCAAAAGGAAATCACTCCACGTTGTAGTAGCATTGGACCTTGCAGAAGGACCACACTATACTGAACTGGTCCATGACTATGAAGAAAGCGATGATCATTTGGATTAGATTTACAAAATAACAACACGAGATCAAGACTAGATTAACCCAACAACTGATGGATGGATTGCATGGGACCGTGAAAGCTCCTGTACCTCAAATTCATATGAAGAATTGGAGCACTAGTAGAACAAGCTGCATGAAGTATCTACACTGTGTTGCAACATGATGACTAATTTGTTGCGTTGTGTGTCGTCGGAGGTAAGAAATTTACCTTATTACGATGGTTTGGCTGATGTATATAATTTTTTGGATGCTTTTGAAAGAGAAGTCCCAGATGATCATCGCTTTCAATCACTGGATTTGGCACAGTGTGCTACACCCACATGGGGGTGGGGTATGCACAAAGACAACTTTGATGAATGGTGTGATTATAGGAGAATGATGAGGATGTGATTTGGTCACCCAAAATTTTGGCTGACTGAGAAATATGATGCGAGGAATGATCCATGCGATCATTTAGCAAAATGGACTAAAGTTTATGGAAAGAAGCCACAACCAGAATGGGTGCATTTATTTTGTCACACTTTAGATATAATCCCTATGAATTGGTACCTAGAAACGGAGCTCCTCCATGGCATTGTGGAGTGGGATATCTTAAGAGAGGATTCTTGATGACCTTCAGTTTTGAGGATGGGTTTGAAAGCATTGATGAAGCTCTACAAGAGGTTAAGGCAACAATCTTCAAAATTCCGCAAGATCCTATGGAATTGGTTCAATCAGATTGGAGCACCCAGTTGCGCCATGCGATGGAATGCTATAATGTGACTGTTGATGGGGAGGATGAGGATCCAAGGAATATAAATATTCTAAAGGAAAAATTCCATCATAAGGTTGAAGGTCTGCAGATAGAGAATCCGAATATCACCGAGCAGTTGAAGACTAGGCAAGTAAACATTGGTACTGAAGTGGAGGCTAAATTTGCAAAGATTGGATATTACTAGGATGATGCCTATTGGGAACGGGTCCCCTAGGGTCAATTTTGGGGTTAAAAGCCCAAGTTTTGGGGCTAAAGGCCCAAGTTTTGTATAAATAATGTAAAGTCTCAGCATTTTGTGGTCACGGAGCACGAAGCTATAAATAGTCAAAAAGGGTTTCCGCCCGTAGTTTAGGTAGCTTATGTTGACTTGATGAGATCCGCCCTTGTTCCGCGGGCCATGGGAATGTATAAAGAGGGATTCTTAGAAGAGTCTAAGGTAGATTTTTTAGTTCAGTTCTAAGTAAGTTTTTGGGCAATTGATCAAGATAACAAGTCTGTGAGAGCTAAGAGCGAAGAGTCTTAGCATAGGAAGAGGCTCTGCAGCTGAGTGCGCAGAGGTCTAGGTTAGAATTCCATAGCTGAGTGCATGGACCACTACAGTTGTGTGCGCAGGGAAGTTAGAGTCTATACTAGAGACCCAAACCATCAATAAAGAGAATTATTCGTGAGATATCTGTGTATGAGCTATTTTCCTTCTGTTATGAATGTTTGTTGTTATGTTATGTTGAATATTTGGTTTATGATTTAATGCTATATTGATGTGCGAATCTATGTGTTTTACTTTGTCATGAGAACACAAGTAAGAATATCTGTTTACGTGAAGATAATCATAATACATGTTGAATTTAACCAATACTTAAGCTAATCGGAGTAGACACAGAAGTAAGAATATTTACAGAGGCGTGTAATTGTCTGAATTGACTATTTAGGGTCCACGAAGGATGATCAAAGACCTTCACAAAGGATTGAAAGTCAGATAAGAGAAGTACATTGATAAGCCCTAAGGGGCTTATAGGTCTGCGTGAAGGAAGTGTTAGGGTATAAAAACGACATCACAACTATCTCAAGGTGCGGAAACTTGGTTCCTACATCCCCACATACTACTTCGGGTGAGACTTCAGTCCGCGCTCCACAGATTAATGCCAAAAGGGCGAGTAGTGTAAGTATTTTCTTGGATAATCAACGTTGAACCTGTGTCAGGGCCCATCAAGCCAAAAAATGGTTTTGTTGTGGGGACCAGGATTTGCATAACGAGATGTGTGATGTTGTATTATTGGAATCCAACTAAGAAGGAGATCAAAGATTGGTTGGATAGAAAGATCCACGAATTTTCAATGCAAGAGAATAGGAATCTGTGATTGATGAAAGAACAATGGTTGGATAGATACTTGTACATAAAAATACATGAGATCTTCTTTTGTTCCTTCCCGGTCAAGTTGTACGTGTGGATCACAAAATTGGCAGACAACTAAGGAAGGTGGAGGCTTGATGGTCCAATAGTCTGGACCTCGAAGTTAGTGCGGAGATTAGAAGCCTCTGAAGATAAGATCGCATGCCCTGTCAATCATTGGCTCGATCGTATCGTAGGAGGGTTTGTGACAGAGTTTGTGGTCGATACCTCAGTTAGTTACAACGTAGCAGAGCACCGCTTCTTCAAGGGGACGCTAGGTAAGTATTTAAAATTGTTAAATACTTGGATTAAGATTCTCTTGTGTGAAAAGCGAGTTATGTAGCTACCTTGGTGTTTGGGGCTACGTTAAGTGGAAGGACATTCAGAAGCAAGGGAAGAATAGGCCCTAAATATAGCCTACTAATTGAACCCCCTCTGATTGATGATGAGGAAGCAGCACAAGCATCTCCGCAAAGCGTTGTTCAATTGATAAAGAAAGGGTTCCCGCGAATACCCCATCCACCCACAACACCTCCATCTTCACCTCTGCCGCATACACCTTCACCTACACCACCGCCACCTCTGCCACCATTCAATATCGAAAACTTTGTAAAGCTACCTATGTTCAAGGGCATGGGAAATGAAGATACAGACCAATTTTTGTTCGTCACAAAGGTTGTATGGGAAGTTCAGTATATCACAAATGATCAAATGAAGAAAGAAACATTGGCTAGTTCTTTACAGAATCATGCATTAATGTGGTACATTAATTACTGCACTGATAATCCGATTTCCACGTTCGCAGATATCTAGACTGTGCTGAATAAGGAATTCAGTAGACCTAACTCTGAAGCTCAATAAATTGTGGGATTCAAAGAGATCATGATGAAGCCTGATGAGACACCTTGGGATCTGGATTAGAGATTGAAGTGTATGATCTGTGAGGCTAACATGAATCTGATTGATGGACATCACCACGAATGGTTTGTGGCTTTGCTCCTACCTCATCTAAGGGTTGCGCTATCACAACAGAAGATTAGGACCGAGGCGGAAGCTATGGAAATTGCGATGAGATTGCATGAAAAACCAATGCAAGATGTTAATATAGGGGTTCAACAAATTCATGCGTAGTTGCAGAACCCTTGCCTAGAAATGCATAGTTTGAAGAAAGATACAACAATTCAGCTCGAGGTGCACGAAGAAGTTTGGTGCCTCAAGTGCAAAATCCAGGGGCATGACAAAGATCACTATCTAGTTTTCACAAATTATGTTGCAGCAGGGGGACCAATGCCTCTAAGACTGGAAGCTCCAATAGGGCCAAGTACAGGGCCCACACTATGGTGTGCTATCTGTTAGGTAGTTGGAAAACATACAACAGCCAATTGCCATTTACTGCAGAAATTTGAATAGACACTACAACAACTCTTCTCCAACTTATGTCAATGATTACCACATTCTTGGAGACTTGAATGAAACTGTTGCGCGATAGCAAGGTTGTGACATGAACGGACTGCATGTAGTTAGAAATATTGGCATTCATAAGACGAGAACGAGGCATGAGATGAGGCTTACTAGACAGATAGGAGAATATGAGATGGATCAAGTTATTTTAGATTTGGGGTCGAACGCGAATGTTTTTCTGAAACATACATGGGAGGGAATGGGGAGACCTACACTAAAGTGGTCTCTGATTCAGTTAAGGATGGTGAATTAGTAAAAAATCATCCCAATGGGGAGGTTGCAGGGGGTAATGGTTGATATTGAAGGCACGAGCACACTAGCTGATTTTGAAGTGATAGAGATTGTGGATGACATCAATCCCTACCCTGCGCTCCTTGGGATCGTCTGGGCCACTGACATGAATGGGGTAATCAATTTGAAGAAGTGAAAGATGATATTAGAGAAGAAATTGGACCCTGCAGAAGGACTACTCTATACTGAACTGGTTCGTGACTATGAGAGTGATGAAGATTTAGACCAGATTTACAAGCTAATGGCGTGAGATCAGGATTGGCTCAATACGAGAACATATGGATGTATTGCATGGGACCGTAAAAGTTCCTGCACATCAAATTCAGATGAAGAACTGTAGCACTGGTAGAATCAACTACATGAAGTATCTACGCTACGCTATAATATGATGACAAAGTCATTGCATTGTGTATCATCAGAGGTAAGAAATCTACCTTACTATGATGGTTTAATTGATGTTGATCACTTTTTGGATGCATTTGAGAGAGAAGTGCCAGAGAAGCATCACTTCAAGGCCCTGCATTGGGCACTACGCACTATGCCTGCGAGATGGTGGGGCACACACAAGGATAGTTTTGATGATTGTTGCGTATACAAAAAAATTATGAGAGTGAAGTTTGGTTACCCACAAGTGTGGCTAACAAAAAGTATGATGGGAGGAATGACCCGCGCCACCATTTGGCCAAATAGATTGAAGTGCATGGAGAGAAGCCTATGCTAGAGTGTGTAAATCTATTTTGTCATATCTTAGATGTTATACCAATGAATTGGTACTTGGAGATAGAACTCTGGCATGGCACTAAAGAATGGGATGTTTTGCACCAAGGATTTTTAATGACATTCAACTTTGAGGATGGGTTTGAATGTATCGACGAAACATTGCAGGAGGTTAAGGCAGTGATCTTCAGGATACTGCAGGATCCTCTAGATTTGATTCAACTTGGTTGGATTGCCCAGCTAAGCCACACGCTGGAGTGCTACAATGTAACAATGGAAGAAGAAGACGAAGACCCAAGGAAGATTAATATTCCAAATACTGAAGGTCACCGCGAAGTTGAAGTGCCGCAACTAGAGAATCCAAACATCACTGAACTGCTCAAAACTAGACAGGTGAACATTGGCACAGAGGCAAAGCTAGAGTTTGCAAATATTGGGGACTACTAGGATAATGCAATAGTAGATAAGGTTGCCGAATTACTTTGTGAATATCAACATATGTTCCCCACGAAGTTTTCAGATATGAAAGGGATAATAGGGGACTTGGGTGTCATGAAGATCACTCTAAAACCGGACATGAAGCCAGTTAAGCAAAGAACTTACTGCCTCAATCTGAAGTATAAATAAAGGGTCTATTTGAAGTTGGATACAATGCTTACAACAAGCATCATTGACCTAGTAGAAGTGTCTGATTGGGTAAGCCCAATCACAGTTCAGGACAAAAAACAGAAGGATGAGATACGAATATGCGTAGATATTAGGAAGTTGAATGACGCATGTGTGCATGATCCCTTCCCAACCACATTCACCGATGAGGTGCTGGATAATGTTGGTGGCCAAGAATCATATTCGTTTACTGATGGGTTCTCATCGTACCATCAGATCAAGATCGCATCGGAGGATAGGAGTAATACGACCTTCATGAATGAATGGGGATGCTTCCAGTATACTGCGATGCCTTTTGGGCTAAAGAACGTGCCGAAGATCTTCTCGCTTGTAGTCATTGCTATGTTCAAAGACTTCATTCACAAATTTTTGGAGGTATACTTTGATGATTGGACAATGTTTGGACTGGTAAAGCGCCACGTAGAAAGTCTGTGCTTGATGCTAGATACATGCCAGAGGTACCAGATCACACTCAATCTGAAGAAATGTTTGTTCTATGTCCCTTTTTGGATCTTGCTGGGTCACGTGGTATGAAGACAAGGCTTGATGGTAGACCTTGCGAAGATTGCGGTTATAATCAATTTGGAGGCACCAAGAAGTGTGAAACAGCTGCACACAACATTGGGGCATACAGGGTACTATAGAAAGTTCATCAAAAGCTATACCCAGATCATCATTCCAATGGAGAAACTACTAAACAAGGATTCTACATTCTACTGGAATGACGAATGTCAAAAGAGCTTGGATGTGCTCAAAGAGAAAATGGTCACCACGCTGATCCTAGTCTTCCTAGATTGGAATAAGGAATTTCATCTGCATGTGTACACATCATGTATTACATTGGCAGCAATACTAACATAGGTTGGTGAGGGAGAATTGGATCATCCCATAGCGTTCACAAGTAGGAAGCTATCTAAAGTTGAGAAGAGTTATTCAACCATAGAGAGTGAAGGTCTCGCTATGGTATATGCGCTCCAGACATTTAGGCACTACTTGCTAAGCTGACACTGATCTAGGTGGATGTTGGTGGCCACCCACCTATCCCATTTTGACCCCCGCAACTGTCTCTTTCAGTTTTTCAGTTTCTGTAAATGTAGCACAATTTACTATTTTTAGCAGTTTTTTCGGGTCCTGAACTTCCGGAGCTGTTTTGAGGCCCTAAACGATTTTTTTTGGGAAATATGGGGGCAACATGGGTCCATGGACTGTTGTTTCCCTTCCCAAATTGGTAGTTCTCGGATAGATCTTTCTAACGAGCTATCATACGCGTCAAACGGAGATCGTATGCCAAGTACGACCCTGGAAATAGATGTACCAATTTACCAAAAACGGTGCCCACAATAGGCGTTTCATCTTCTGGGTTAAGTTTGGAATGTGAAGGGTTTTCCATGTTTCTCAACAATAAATAGGCCTTCGAGCCTCATTGTAACCTAGTTTGGAATAGTTCAAAGGCATGTAGCCGCACATCTCTTCTCAGAGATAAGCTACCATCGCCCTAGCTGGTTTATTTCCAATTCTGGTTGTAAGCATATTTCGGTATTTTCCATTAATTAAATGAAGCATTATTTCCGCTGCATCTTTGTGTATATGGTTATCTCTGCATTTTGTTGTATTCCTGTTTAAATCCAGATCAGTGGTATCAGAGCGATCTGTTTTTTCTCTGTTTTTCTTTGCATGTCCCCAACGAGGTCGGGATATAAGGAGTTAGGGCTTGAGCTGGTCAAACCTTTGCAAGACCAACCTCGAAAACCCCGACGACCTCCCATGGCGGATGAGAAGAAAGACGAGGGGGTAGGAGATCCTATCAAAATCTTGCTCGAAGAAGCCCTCGAGCGGCAAAGGAACGCGATGATGGATAGCTTTGCCCAAATCCTTCGACGGCTACCCAAAAGTGATGCATCGGCTTCCAGCAGCTACTCTGGAAATGCCACGCCCTTTAAGGTACAAGTTAATTTTGAAATCCCCATATTCGAGGGTGAGATAGACGCAGATGCTGTAGATAAATGGTTAAATCTGCTGGAGGGTTATTTTTCTGTTCATGAATTTTCGAGTCGAGAAAAGATTGTTTTCGCTCTTCTCAAAGCAGCCCCCCACGTCAAGGACTGGTGGGAAACCTATTGCGAGCAGAAGGATGAAACTACAGGCTCGCTATTTTCAGCCGCACCCACTTGGGATTCATTCCGAGATGCCATCAAGGAGAAGTACTACCCTGTCAAAAGCTATGAGGACAAATACATCAAATGGAACACACTGCGGCAGGGACGAGACTAAGATGTGTCGTAGTTCACAAACATTTTTCATACCCTTCGTACACAGTTGGGTATCAAATATTCTGAGTTGCATCTGGTACTCAAATACCGCGACTGCCTACAAAGATACATCCAGGAAGAGATGGAGTTCTTGAACATCTCCTCACTCGGCACAGCATACTGATATGCTGTCAAAATCGAGCAAAAGTTTGAACAGAAGAAGAGAGACTTTGGATCTGCAAATCTGAAGCCCAAAGGACAAAGGCAAGGCGAGGTGACCCAAGACAACCCGTCGAAGCCATAAGAAAAGAACAACACCACGAAACTGAAGGACACAGGAAAGTGGTGTGAGTTCCACAAGAGTCCCACTCATAACACAAGTGAGTGTCGGACCAAGCAGTCATTAGTGGCCGAGTTGAAGGCTTCCGAATCAGATGCATGTTTTGACCCTGAGCCAGAACCCAACAAGGGGAATGGCAAAGGGAAGCAGATCATTGATGCGGATCCCAGCGCCACTGTTGCCACTGCCAAGATCCAGAAGAATGAGCC
>APFE031400360.1:60891-94379 GCA_000404065.3 Pinus taeda
TTTGGAATGTGAAGGGTTTTCCATTGTTTATCAACAATAAATAGGCCTTCGAGCCTCATTGTAACACAGTTCGGAACAGTTCAGAGGCATGTAGCTACTCATCTCTTCTCAAGGATAAGCTACCATCGCCCTAGCTGGTTTATTTCCAATTCTGGTTGTAAGCATATTTTGGTATTTTCCATTAATGAAATGAAGCATTATTTCCGCTGCATCTTTTTGTATATGGTTATCTCTGCATTTTGTTGCGTTCCTGTTTAAATCTGGATCAGACACTATAAGATGTATACAGACCATTTTGCATTGAATTACTTGGTCCATAACCCTATGTTAGGGGGGGGGGGAATATGCAGATGGATGTTCTTGTTTCAAGAATATGATTTTGAAGTTATTGTGAAACCAGGACGATTGAATGTTGGACAAGATCATCTGTCGCGCATTGAAACAAGAGACGAGCCTACTAATTTATTTGTGGTGCACGTCATGGATAGTCACTTTGAAGATATTATACACTTCCTGATGACGGGAATGGCTCCAGAAGGATATACTAGACAACAAAATAAGGAATTGGTGGTCCACGTAGCAAACTTTTTTATCATTGTAGGACACTTGTATAAAATGGGATTAGATGAAATACTGCGATGTTATGTGTGAGAATTTGAATGAAACAACATCCTCGCTGAGGCTAATGGAGGAGACACGGGAGGACATTATGCAGGCAAAGCACAACATAGAAGATTCTACACGCTGGGTTGTGGTGGCCGACACTGCACAAGGATTCAAAAGTGTATTGTAGGGCATGTGATGCATGCTAAAGAACTGGCAGACCATCACGGAGGGATGAGCTACCACTGAATCTGCAGATATGGTTACAACCCTTTGAGGAGTGGGCGATTGACTTTATGGGACCAATTCAGCCTCTAGGAAAGAGGACGGGTGTGTGGTACATCATCACTATGACAGAGTATTTAACTAGATGGGTAGAGGCACAAACTGTGAAGGACTATACAAGTGCAAAAGCAACAAAATTCATCTTTGAGTACGTGCTAAGAAGGTTTGGTTGTCCAAAAATTTTAATGAGCAATCGCGGTACACATTTTCTTAATGAAACAATCAATGTGTTGACGGAGGAATTTCAGGTTTACCATCAGAAGAGAATGCCATATCACCCACAAGCTAATGACGTGGTAGAAGCATTTAATAAGATACTAGAGAATGCGCTGACGAAGGTTTTCAATACACAAAGAAATGACTGGGATGTGCACGTACCAGTGGTGCTATGGGCTTACATAACAACTTGTAAGAAGCTAACTGGACAAACACCTTTCAGGCTAGTTTATGGCATTGAAGTTCTGATGCCAATGGAATAAATTGTACCTATTTTGTGCATAGTGGCATTCATAGGAATGGTGGATCACAGTGCCATGGAAGAAAGGCTCACATAGCTGGTAGAACTGGAAGAAGATAGGTTTCTAGCTGGATTCCATCAGCAAGTTCAAAAGGAACGCGAAAAGGCATGACATGATTGGAACATCAAACTGCACACCTTCAAGATAAATGATTTAGTGTTATATATGACAAGAATTTTGATAAATTCCTAGGAAATTTTTGAATGCATTGGCTGGGGCCCTATGTCATCAAGGAGATTACCGATGGTGGAGTAGTTCAGTTGGTAAAGTTGAATGGAGAGCTATTCCCAAGGAGGGTGAATGGTAGCCGATGAATGCATACACTAGGGATTTGGCTAGATGAATATATGGTGTAAGCACAGTCTTAGCACTCTAGGCAACTGAAAGGAGGTGCGGGACTATAAACTACACTGCCCGGGTGGTAGAGCTATGCGATTGGGGTACTGCGCGGAATGGAGGATTGCCGCAGTGTTAGTAGAAGCACGAGGGGAGCTGTGCTATTGAAGGAGAGACCGTGCAGGGCAGTCGGAAAGTGACTGTTATGGTCACTGTTCATGACTTTACAGTGCTAAAACGAATATATGGAGCAGGGGGGGCGCAATTAAGTCGGAATTTAATAGCAAGATCTTTGAAAATATACCTCCACTCTAGCATTCATGAACCAATTTTGGGGGGGATGGTCAAATTCAAATTCAAAATTGCCTATAAATTATAGATGACCAACCAACTAAAGACACTTGGATTTTGAGAATTGAGGCATTGAGCTATTAGGCACACATGAACCTTGATTATTTCGAGGCTTTGGTAGCGAGTTTAGTGTTTGAGAAATTGTTGATGGAAACTCAGGAGCTTTTAACCGGCATTATTCCGGCACCCGTGGAGACTGCAAGTGTTGGAGAAGTGATGGTAGCTAAGGGAGCTACCCTGGAGGTAGCGAGTGTAGAGGTCCCTACAAAAGTACCCAAATCACCGAGGTCGCCCAGGCTGAGGCCTACACTGACCAAAGAAGGTTCCAAGATGAAGAAGGATAAGCACAAAGCAACACAACTGGTGCATGAGTTGCCAAGGAAAACCAGAAGAAAGAAAAGCCTACTGCATAGGAGAAGGGCAAGGTAGTAGACTTGGAACCTAACGAGGACATAGAGGATGTCGATGTGGGTGTAGAAGATGTTGACAAGGGGGCATAAGACATTGATGTTGAGGGGGTAGACCTTATCTCCAATTTGCCACCATATGTACCTCCACACCAAGGCAAGGCGAAGGTATCAAAGGACATCGACGAGAACAAAAGTATGCTTTTCACCTCATTGCTACCAGACAAAATCACATTCGTAGGACCGCGATTGGTGCGTATCCCCCTTTCGAAGCTGGAGGACTAGGATTTAGTAGATACAAAGCACTTTCCCTGCTTGGAAACTGATACATTCATGCACCACGTCCTCTATAATGACTTTGGTGTGACCGCACTGGAGCCAAGATAGCAGATAAAAGGGGTGGATAAGGCAGGACTGTTGAACCTGATATGGGTGGTGCATTACAACCGTGCGCCCATAACTTTGATAGTGATCAAGTAACTATTATGCTTGTTGCACGATGGGTGCTTGTGGTTCAGAGATCCAATACCAATCACTGACATGTTGATCCATAGGATCACCTTGCTCCTGCATTTAGGCTTGAATCCGACCATGGCATTTGGCAGAAATTCAGGTGAGTGCAACCTCACCAAACGAATGAAGGATAAGTTCAAGCTTGCCAAGAAGCCACGTGGCTACTCCATCTCTAGCATAACTGACCCTGCGGTTAAAGTAGCCACCGAGATGTTGGCAAGGAAAAATATGAGGGAGTGTCACGCAGATGAAGTGTCGGCACTAGTGGTATCTTTAGTAGCCTAGTGCATGGAGGGCGTACAATTTAACTAGGCGCGCTACCTCTGCAGCAAGTTCCTCGCGAACTGCAAAGAAGCGCAAGATCAAAGCAAGACTTTCCACTATGCATGGCATCTGCTATCGATTGTACTGGTTGCGTGGGACTTACCGGAGGACAGTTAGTTTCCTTTGATTGCACCGGAGCTACCAGAAGCAGTGAAGTTTGCTTTGTTCTAGGCCATAAAGGAACCTCAAAGGGTCAAGGATAGAAAGATATTTTGGATGCTCATGGAATCAAGCGTCCATGCCACTATCAACCACAAGCTGCGACTCTCATTGACTATCTTTGAGTAGTTGTCTGAATATGTGGAGTTCAAGGTGAAATTCCATTGTGTTTCCATCAGAGCACGGAAGGACCTCACAAAAGAATGGTATGATCTTCCATACCTGGTGATAGATGATGCAATTTCCAAGGTTCTGGAAAGTTGGCCCGCAAAGTGATGCAAGGCCTTAGACTTATTAGCTAGGTCTATTAAGTCTGCCACGAAGTAGAAGAAGGAAGAGGCAAGGTTAACGATCGAGTAGTTGGCCAAAAACGAAAGTAAGGAAGCTGAGGACAAAGCCAAAGCAGAGCGCGCGACCAAAATTCAGGCAGAAGGGGAGGAGGAAGAGGATGACCATGACTTTGATAGGAGTTAGAAGTCACCTTCTCCACAGACAGACAAGGAGGAGAAGGGATCAGAGCAGGGAGGAGCAGACCCAGAGACTACTCCATTTTGAGTTAAGAGCACATGGGAGCAAAAGAAATTAGGGTCGCGGAAGAAGTCCAATGCTAGAAAAGCATCCCTGCACCCAATCACCTTGACAGAGGGTGATTTGAATGATATCGGTGATATAGTGAGGGATGTAACTGCAGAACTGCTACAATAGTTCAGCAATAGTGGAAACAGGCCTTGGTCACCATTCAAATGGGTCTGTGCGAGCTGCAAATCTAGGCTACTGAGGCGTAGACCACTGTAGGGCAAGGTAGCATGGCATCGAGTCGTTTGGTGTCAGGAAACTCAGACACAACAGAGATGGTCCATACAATGGATCCCTGGGCTGTCAGGCTGCCAGATGGAGCACTGACTACAAAAGAAGAGGCTGACAGGGCCACTGTCAGCGCCATCAAGAAAGCCGAGTTAAACTTGGTCATGCTTCCAAGTGAAGCCCTTCACACCCTGTTGGATGGTGTGATCATGGAAATACAGGCTCGGGAATAGTGCACCTTAAACATTATCAGTGAGCAGAAGGTGAACAATGCATAGATGTTCGTCGAAAAATTGTCTGTGATTGATCTTGTAAATAAGATCACAGAAAAGAAAGAGTGCACAATAGTTGTGGTGGATCAGGCATGCCGAACTATTCTAGAGTTGAACATCCTTGAAGATGTGCCAATTTACGCAAGGATCTAGAAGCTTGCTGCAGGTGTGTGTGAGGCACAAACAGAGCTAGCTAAGGTTTAGTTTGAGCTGAACCTTAAGATCACAGAACTTGAATTGAGGGCCCAGCCTTCGACTCCACCAGAATTCAAAGAGAAACATGAGAATGTTTTCAAAGATGTCATTACAGCTATTGACACCGCTATGAAGGATTGCACTGCCCTCTTCGAGCAGGTGCTCAAAGTAGTTACCAATATGCAGGAAGATCTCATCCTATCAAGACTAGAAACTGAGGCATGGGAGCTGCAATAGAGGTATGATGAGGTCAAAGTGACAACACACACTGTCACCATTACACAGAGGTTGGCAACGCTGCAGGAAGTGAAGGCACTAAAGGAACAGGTGGATGCAGCTCAGCACAAGGAGGAAGTACTAAAGGCCAGATTAGGGCCTTGGCTAGAGGAAGCCTATGTACTCACTACCTCCATTGAAGGGAAATTGGCCAATCTACAAGTGACACAGTAGAAAATACAGGCAGACAACGCAGAACCAACAATGGAGTAGCTGGTCGAGCAGGTTAAGTAGGTGGTGATGTAGTGTACCACTGATGCTGCAGTCATATAGGTGAAGCTGGGAAGTCTTCATGACAAGATCTTTGCAGCGACCGAGTGACTTAGGGTGAGTCACCAGATTTGTGTTGGGGACCTATTGGGAACGGGTCCCCTAGGGTCAATGTTCGGGTTAAAAGCCCAAGTTTTGTGTAAAGAATGTAAAGTCTCTGCATTTGTGGTCGTGAAGCGCGAAGGTGTAAATAGTAAAAAAGGGTTTCCACCCTTAGTTTAGGTAGCTTGTGTCGGGTTGATGAGATCTGCCCTTGGTCCACAGGCCATGGGAATGTATAAAAAGGGAGTCTTAGAAGAGTCTAAGGTAGAGTTTTTAGTTCAGTTCTAAGTAATTTTTTTGGCAATTGATCAAGGTAATGGGTGTATGAGAGCTAAGAGTGAAGAGTCTTAGTGTAGGAAGAGGCTCTGCAATTGAGTGCATAGAGGCCTAGGTTAGAAGTCCGCAGCTAAGTGCACGGACCCCTGCAACTGCGTGCGTAGGGATGTTAGAGTCTATACTGGAGATCTGAACCATTAATAAATAAAATTATTCTGGAGATATCTGTGTATGAGCTATTTTGCTTTTGTTATGAATGTTTGCAGTTATGTTATGTTGAATACTAGGTTTATGATTTAATGCTATATTGATGCGGGAATCTATGTTTTTTACTTTTTCATGAGAACGTAAGTAAGAATATATGTTTACGCAAAGATAAGAATAATACATGTTGAATTTAACCAATACTTAAGCTAATAGTGTAGGGATTTTCTTGGCTAATCAATGTTGAACTTGGGTCAGGGCCCATCAAGCCAACAATGCCATAGTGGAAAAGGTTTCTAAGTTGCTCTACGAATATCAGAATTTATTTCCTACAAAATTTTCGGACATAAGGGAATCATAGGTGACTTGGGCATGGTGAATATTACCCTAAAATCAGACGCGAAGCCTATTACACAGAGGTCGTATCACCTTAATCCCAAATACAAGGAAAAGGTTCACTTAGAGCTGGATAAGATGCTGGAAGCAAGCATCATTGAACGAGTTGAAGAATCTGATTGGGTGAGCCCGATGGTAGTTCAAGAAAAGAAGAAGATGGGAGAGATAAGGATTTGCGTAGATCGAAGAAAGCTTAATGATGCCTACATTCATGATCCTTTCCCAACGTTTTTTACTGATGAGGTACTAGATAATGTGGGAGGGTAGGAGGCTTACTCATTCATTTATGGGTTCTCCGGATACCATCACATTAAGATTGCACCAGAAGATAGGAGTAAGACAACCTTCGTGACAGAATAGGGTTGTTTCTAATATACTCTGATTCCATTTGGACCTAATAATGTGCCAGTGATATTCTATCATGTAATCATTGTGGCATTCAAGGATTTTATTCACAGATTCTTGGAGGTATATTTTGATGACTAGACAATGTTTGGGCTAGTAAAGCACCATGTAGCCAATCTACGCCTAATGTTGGATACATGTCGAAGATATCAGATCTAGCTGAACCTGAAGAAGTGCTTGTTTTGTGTCCCCTTTGGGATTATGCTAGGTCATGTGGTATGCAAGCAAGGACTAATGGTGGACCCTGCCAAGATCGCAGTGATAGTCAATTTGGATGCCCCGAGGAGTGTCAAAAATCTACATGCAATGCTAGGCCATACTGGATATTATAAGAAGTTCATCAAGGCTTACACTCAGATTACCATGCCTATGGAGAAGCTACCAAAGAAGGATGTTACATTATGTTGGGATGAAGAATGTCAGCATAGTTTGGATGTATTAAAAGAAATGGTCATCGCGCCAATCTTGGTCTTCCTGGATTGGAAGAAGTAATTCCACATGCACGTTGATGCCTTGTGTATTGCATTGGGAGCAGTGCTGACATAGGCTGGTGCAGGAAAGATGGATCATCCTATAGCATTTGCAAGTAGAAATATTTCAAAGGCTAAGAAGAACTACTCAATGACAAAGCACAAAGGGTTGGTTATGGTGTACGTGCTCCAAAAGTTCAAACACTCTCTATTGGGCAGACATTTCAAGATGTACACAGACCACTCTACCTTGAAGTACCTAGTCAATAAGTTTGTGTTGGGGGGGTAGATATGCAGATGGCTGTTGTTATTTCAATAATATGACTTTGAGGTAATTGTGAAGCCAAGAATGTTGAATGCAGGACCTCATCGTCTGTCGCGGATTGAAACAGGGGAGTAGCCTACTAACTTGGAGGAATGGCTACCTGATGTGCAGCTCTACGCAGTGTGCGTAATGGATAATCATTTTGCAGATATTATCCACTTTTTTACTATAGGGATGGCTCCAAAAGGATACACCAATCAATAGAAGAAAGAGTTAGTAGTGCGCGCGGTAGATTTCTCCATAATTTTAGGACATTTGAATAATATGGGATTGGACGAGATACACAAACGGTATGTCCCCAATTTTGAACGAAATTGCATCCTCGTTGAAGCTCATGGGGGAGCTGCGGGAGAACATTATGCAGGAAAAGCAATAGCACAAAATATTTTGCGCGTGGGGTTATGGTGGCCTACATTACATAAGGATACCAAAGCATATTGTAGGCTATGTGATGCATGTCAAAGAACGGGCAGGCCATCGCGAAGGCATGAGCTGCCTCTGAATCCCCAAGTGTCGTTACAACCATTTGAGAAATGGGCTATTGACTTTGTAGGACCAATTCAACCCCCAGGTAAGAAGATAGAGGTGTGCTATATCATCACCGTGATAGAATACCTAACAAGATGGGTGGAGGCATAGCCTGTGAAAGATTGTACATGAGCCATAACAAATAAATTGTTATTTGAGTATGTATTAACCAGGTTTGTCTGCCCAAACATTTTGATGAGTGATAGCGGTAAGCACTTCCTCAATGAAACGAATAACGCACTGACAGAAGAGTTCCAGGTGTATCATCAGAAAAGCGCACCATATCATCCTCAAGCTAATGGAACAATTGAGGCCTTGAATAAGATCCTAGAGAATGCACTGACAAAGATTTGCAATGCGCAGCAGAATGATTGGGACGTGTGCATACCAGAAGTATTATGGGCTTACAGGACTACTTGCAGAAAGCTAACAGGTCAGACACCTTTCTGATTGGTCTATGGCATAGAAGTTGTCATGCCTATGGAATACATTGTGCCTAGTCTACGCATAGCAACTTTCACAGGGATGGTTGACTGCAGAGCCTTGGAAGAGAGGCTCTTGCAACTAATGGAGCTTGAAGAGGACAGATTCTTGGGGTCATCAACAAGTACAAAAGGAGCGCGAAAAAGCATGGCACGAATGACACATCAAGATACGCACGTTTAAGGTAAATGACTTGGTATTATTATATGATAGTGAGTTCGCTATGTTTCCAGGAAAATTGCAAATGCACTAGTTGGGGCCATATTTCATCAAAGAAATCACAGATGGAGGCACAGTTCATATCGCAAAGCTAAACAGAAAACCTTTTCTGGGAAGGGTGAACGGAAGCTGATTGAAGCCATATATAAGAGATCCGTCTCAATGACTATATGATGGCAGAATAGTCTTAGTGCTCTAGGCAGGTTTAAAGGAGCGTGGGACTATAAACTACACTACCTGGTTTTGGGGACTACGTGACACGGGGGGGGGGGGGGGGGGGTTGCGCGAAACAGGGTTATGTCACAGTACTAGAAGCTGTGTGAAGGGAGTTGCAATATGGAGGGAGATACCACACAATACAGCCAAAAAATGATCGTTAGAGTCACTGTTCATGATTTAACAGCTAGGAGATGGTTAAGAGGAGTGGGTGGGTGGCATTTATGGCTGAAATATTTAGAGATCTGCCACCAAATTAGCATTAATGGATGGATTTTGGGGGGAATGGTTAGAATTGAATTCAAATTCCACTATAAATTACATGTGCCATTCCAGCGGAGAACACTTTGCACCCTTAGAATTTTTTAGCTATGTTGTCCATCGCTTATGAATTGTGAGTTCTTTGAAGCTTTGATCGCAAGCCCCACATTCAATAAATTTCTCGAGTTAGACAAGAAATTCATTTTCAACATCATTTCAATACCAGGTCCCGCTGAGACTACAAGAACTGGAGGAATTATCGCCTCCAAAGGAGCTGCTCTAGAGGTTGTGAGCATGGAGGCTCTGAATCCTATGCCTATGGTGCTGAGGTTGCGTAGGCCAAAGCCTACACTTGTGAGAGAGACCAAAAATCCGAAAAAAGAGAAGCAGAAGAGGCTAGTGCCAGTGCGCAAATCACCTAGGAAGCATTATGTTTCCCAAGCATAGAAGAAGGATAAGAAGCCTGAGAAGGTTGTAGATTTAGAGGCTGAAGAGGGAATTGAAGATATAGATGCTGAGGGCACAGAGCCCATCACCATGTTGCTATATTATATCCCTTCACATAATGGGAAGGTGAAGGTCACTAAGGACCCAAATTCAGAGAAATTCATCATTCATATGCCCCTGTTGCCAAATAATATAACCTTCGAAGATCCGCCCCTCGCGCGGGTTCCCCTTTTAAAGATGGAATAATGGGATCTCGTTGACCATGAGAGGTTCCCTCACCTCGCGACGGAGAAATATATGAGACAATTGTATTATAAAGACTCAGGGGTCACTGAGCTAGAGTCAGTTGAATGGATTTGCAGAGTAGAGCAATCTAGATTGTTGAACCTATTGTGGGTGCCCCACTACCACCTCTCTATAACTAATACCACCTGTATACAGCAAATGCTTACTCTGGTGCACGATGGGTGCTTGTGGCTTGGTGCACCTATCCCCATCACAGATATGCTCATCCATAGAACCACACACCTACTAGAAGAGAGCTTGAATCTGGCCAAGGAGTTTTCCAGAAAGACAAGTGAGTGAGACTTGGCAAAAAGGATGAAGAAGAAGTTCAATCTTATCAAGAAACCATGTTGCTATTATATAACATCCATAAAAGATCTCGTGGTAAATATTGTGACCCATATATTAGCTGGCAAAGTCATGAGGAAGTGTCACACGGATGAGGTTTTGGCACTTGTGATCTCATTAGTTGCACAATGCGTGGAAGGTGTGCAGTTTAACTGGTCGTGCTATTTGTATCGTGAGTTCCTTGCTAATTGTTGTGATGCTCGAGATGAGAGCAAGGACTTCCACTACGTGTAGTTGTTGCTATCCATTATGCAGATTGTATGGGATCTCTTGGAGGACAACCTGTTTCCTCCATTAGAGGTAGGATTGTCAGAGGTTGCACAGTTTGCCTCCCTCTGGGCCACGAAGGACCCCGCGTGGGTCATAGAAACAATTTTTTTTTGGGTATTGATGGAGTTGAGCTTCTGAATGGCCATCAACAAACATCCATGGTTGTCCCCAACTGTGTATGAATAGTTGTCTGGATATGCTGAGTTCAAGGTAGACTTCCACCGTGTTTACATCTGAGCACGGAAGGATTCGCAGTAGAAGTGGTTCAATTTGCCATACCTAGTTACTGTGGATGCCATCCAAGAGATAATCAAGCACTGGCCATTAGATTGGTATACTCCATCCGACTTGGGCACGGGAACCAGCAAAGTCATGGGGAGCTCAATAGAGAAGAAGTGAAAGGATGCAATGAAGCAGGCGGCACACAATTTGGTCACATAGTGAAAGAAGGAGGCCGAAGAGAAGGCCCGAATGGAAAAGGAGCGCGTTGCAAAGGAGCAGGCTGAAAAGGAATAATGTGACTCTGAACAAAGTGTTGAATCCCCTTCACCTAAAAATGAGAAGGAAGAGTAGTCGGTACAAGGCGGTGGAGGCGATAAGGGGCATAGCAGGAGGGATCCCAGAAGAAGAAAAAGGTGAGTAAACCATAGATGGATCCCACTACGCTGATGGAGGGCGATCTCGACAAGATCTGGGATAAAGTGCACGACACTACAATCAAACTATTGCAGAAATCCGAGCAACAGTACATGCAGTTATTGAACAGTGTTCAGAAGGTTCTCCGTGAACTACAGATCTAGACCAGCCAAATACAAGTGCACACAGGTCAGGTGAGTGCCGCACAGACAAGCCTGGCACTGGTGTTGGTTGGATAAATCGATCTTGCAAACAAGGCCAATCTCCCTAGTATCAAAAGATAGTCTAGCAACAAACAAACAAACAAATCTATCTTTCTCTAGACATATGCAATTTATAAGTAAATATTACAAAGGTGTTATGATCCTACCTTAGATCCAATGCTTGTTCGTAGTAGTCATCCTTTAATCATTCGAAAGAGTTACCTTTAAAGACCTGCAATTACAAATAAGAAAACATTAAATAGCACCTGTATAGCAAATATCATAAATCATGTCTATTATGGTGGTCAAGGAATCCATATAATAAACCATGAATCAACAGCTTATTAAGAAAAGCAAACTTATTTGTATTAACTTTGAAGTAGAATAACCTTACAACCTTTTCAGCCTTGATGTTGAAGAAGCTCTTCTTGGGGTCTGAAACAAGAATTTCCTTCACTTTGACAAGCCTTGCACTCTTCCAAATGAGATCTTAGAGGTATGTAATCTCTCCTAAAAAAAACTCAACTAAAGAAGACTAAGTTCTAACAGCATTTCACCTCAAAAATATTCAGCTTCTAACCTCCCAAGTAACCAGCCCAATGCTTCATTTTATAGTGTAGAGGGAGGAGGTTACAGGTCCACCTATGAAGGGATAGAACCCTCCTTCCAAGGGATAATCTCCTCACATCAAGGGGTTAGCTCGTTAAGGTATGGGATGCATGAACCTTAATAGAGTGAACTTTCCACCTCAAGATTCCTTCGAGAAGCTTCTAGAAATGACTAAAAGTTAGTTTCTTAGAATGTACTCGTGCCTTTTTAACTTTTACAGGGGTCGACACCCTTAACACAGAGATAGAGCAGTCAGATATGTAGGAGACATGACCATTTTGTGCAGGACCACAACTAATACAAAGAGAAAGTGTGGAACCAAAGTTTTAAAGATTTTTGAGGGCTTTCTCTTGTTTTCAAGGCTTGATATGAGGAAAGGATGCTTCAGGCTTGCAGAGGGGGAAAGTATGAGTGGTAATGAACTCACACAAATAGCAGAATGTCAAGGTGACAATTTTTAGTGCAACAAATTGCCCCCTAAAGTGTGAAGTCTGTAATAGATGAAGATAGAGTCTATCATTTATGAAGAGTGAAGTACTTTATCATTTCAAGGATCATCTTGTGGACACCCTAGTCAGAACTTGTAAAAACATTCAATGAAATATATATATATATATCTGTAGACATATCATCGTTGAGGTAGGCATTCCCATACATAGATCAAAACTGACTAAATTGTTCTGATACAGGAATGATTTTGTAATACATCAAGAGTATAGACATGTGTAGAAACAGTATGGGTGCAATCATCTGTTTATGAATAGTCCACTGTATAATGAATAACAAAATTCCTCACAGCCTGGATGGTAGAAACTAGATCCAGGGTCTTGATTTCCGCTTCCTAAACTAGTACGATTCTATCCATGTGAATGAATGTGTCGAATTTGAACATGGTAGAAACCACTTGATTACCAGTCAATGATGTGAACTGTTAAGAAGTGTGAGAGAAACCACCAGTAGTATCAATGGCTCTCAAAGTACCCAGTACAATCCATGAAATGTGAATAAGTGATTTGAAGTCGAACATGTCATAGAATCATTCGATCGAAGGTCATTGATGCAACCTATCATTGAAGTCGAGAAAACTGCCATTAGGGCATGCA
Source organism: Pinus taeda (assembly GCA_000404065.3). Lineage (NCBI taxonomy): Eukaryota > Viridiplantae > Streptophyta > Pinopsida > Pinales > Pinaceae > Pinus > Pinus taeda. Next base: position 73,931 of record APFE031400360.1, read on the forward strand.
GTTTTCAAGGTACTAACGATTTCTAGATCAACTTCCTAGATAATGAGCTGAAGTCGATAGAAAGTGATATGTCGTAAGCTAGCCCACAACACGAAATCATAGATCAAGTTTTGAATAAAAATATTGGCAAGGATTGACTCAGGGATGGTCAAAATGGATGACAGATATTTTGCAGATGAATGGTTTGTTTGAACTGTTCTCTTGAACACATAATGACACTGCAGATGGCTTGGTGACAATTGACCCAAAGTTAATACCTAGAAACTAGCTGAAGACTTTCAATGTGGTTTGATTAACTGTAAGGCAAAGGATTTTCCCAACCCAGGTGAACAAAAAGTGTCATGTTCAAGAGTGGTTGATGGTTTTTTTACAAAACAAAGTGTAACAAACAGGTTCTTTTTTCTCTCTTTTCCCCCACCATTTCTGGCAAGTACCTCTTTATTTTTGACAAGCTTGAGGAGGATAAAATTTGCTTGTTTATAAGCTCATCCTTCGAATGATTCCAACTTAGTTTAAAATTCAAACCCTAAGAAGGAGTGGTTCACTCCTATTTAAAATTGAACAGGTCCTTTACTATTAAAATTTAACGAGTCCAGTATAGGAAAAACTCGGTGTTTTTCAATTTTAGGGAGTTGGAAGAAAAACTTAAGATAACTCCATTGGGGTACTTTTTCATAAAATAATCCCTCAGGTCCGAAAAAGGATAAAATAATACAGGAGGGATGACATTTCCAATACTTCAACGAGCTGAAAAGAAAAGCGCTCGACAATATTTTCATATTTAATGAGTCTGAAAAGGGTTTAAAGAGGACTCTATTGACCGTAATTAGTCAACGTGTACCTTTTTCGTAAATAGGCCATTTTAGTCTGTAAAAGGGGTAAACTTATACTAAAGGGACCATTATTCATTTATTTTAACGAGTTCAAACAATCAAGTGCTTGACAATCTTTTCAATTTTCGAGAGTCTAAAAAGAGCTTAAAGAGGACTCCAATGTTTCACTTTTTCATAAGTTTTTGAAAGAGTCCGAAAAAGTGATAAAAGTATGCTCTTTGTTGAAAAATGATCAATTTTCCCAAAAAATCCAATATTCTGCACAAAAACTCAAAACATTACACATACCTGTTTAAGATAAATAAAAATGATTTTAAAATTTACCATTTTAAAGTGAAAAATAAATAAACTAGCATTTGCACCAAATGTTGCAAAGGAAACGCTGTAAGGCATAAATTGAGAAACAATGTCGACATGTAAATGATCATTTAAAATAAGAATTTATAAAGAAAATTGCATGCAAAGGTGGAAGATAAAGCTAAATTATTTACATTATCTGAAGTTTATAGATAGTATAATTATTGTAACAAAGATTGGCTCTTGATCTTCTAAGATGTGAAAAACATGATGGTGGTATTTCCACATTTGAAATTGCATCAGAACTTTATGAATGCTTCTTTATACATAGATTGGACACTTGCATCTATATCCCATGAGTTCCTGTTAGTACTCTGTATATGGTGAGTTCTAGGAAGAGTAGTCCATTAAAATTGACCAATATAGGCCAATCAATACTCATAATACATAATACTCATAAAAAAACATATATTCCTCTATTATGTATACTTATTTACTATGTGGCTTTGAGTAACATTATTGAAAAATATAATCATTAAATTAAAGGATATTTTCATCTATTATGTATATTTATTTACTATGTGGTTTATAATAATTAAATTAAAGGATATATTCATCTATTATGTATATTTATTTACTATGTGGTTTTTGGAAAATACAATTATTAAAATTTATTTCTTTAAAAATGCAAGCAACATAATATCAACTCGAAACACAAAACCTTTCATTTGACTTCTCATAATTTTTTGTTTGAGCTTTAACTAGAACAACAATTCAAATTGTTTGACCATTTGAATATGATTATTCATTAATTTTTCAGTTGATTTTTTGTTTGAGCTTTAACTAGAACAACAATTCAAATTGTTTGATCATTTGAATATGATTATTCATTAATTTTTTAGTTGAAGATGAGTACGTTTAGCATTGGCAAGATTTCATGAAGAACAAAATGCATTGGCAAGATTTCATGAAGAACAAAATGCTAATGCAGGATATAATACAAATGTCACAAAAAGCATTGGCAAGATTTTTTGCATCATGAAGAAAAAACAAAATGTTGATACAGAATATAATACAAATGTCACAAAAATATCCACTAATAATCTGCAATTTAGCAAGATGCATAATAGAATCTAAAAAATTAACAGCAGCATTTATTATCGCTTAGAAGATGAATTAAATTGACTATGTTTGATTAGAAGAGAAGTCCAATTATAACTTTATTATAAATTATTACTATTAATTATAAAAAGAAACACACACACACATATAACAAGTCACAAAATTCTTAATCATGAAAATTCATCACCATTTTACCATGGAGATTCTTAATGTGATGATAAACTTTCTTACAAAAGAGAAGTTCAATTATAAATTTATTTTAAATTATTATTATTAATCATAAAAAGAAATACACAAACGTATAACAAGTAACAAAATTCTTAATCAAGAAAATTCATCACCATTTTACCATGGAGATTCTTAATGTGATGATGGATTTTGTTATAGTATTGATAAGTCATCGTATTGGCCTATAGTATTGTATCAAAGCCTATTTATAGATTAAGAATTTCCATAATAAAGTGAGAATACATGTTTTGATGATCATTGTAACTTGATGCTTATATGTATTCAAAGCCTATTTATAGATTAAGAATTTCCATAGCAGTGACACCAAACTTGTTAGTGCAATGAGTGCACTTAATAAATCTAGTTGCACAACAGGCAACATCTACCATTTAAATTTTAAGAGAAAGCATTGTAAACAATTTTGGTAGCTGACCACTCTTTTCCATCAATCATTCATATAACCAAAAAACCAAAAGTTGGCAACAACGTACATGATGGTGATACAAAATAATTGGGGAGAACAACATAGGGTGAATAAGAACAATAGGGCTTGCATAGCAGTGGCAGTAAACTTAAGTAGTTTGTCAGTCTCCATTAACAACAAGATAAGTGGAGTACAATTGTTGTTGTTTCCATTCCTTTGAATCCAAAGCCACAACCCAGTACAGTATAGTAGAAAAAAATAACCCTAAGACAGATGCATAGAGGTATAAATTACAATTACAATGCAATTCCCTTAATAAACTCGTTTGTTGCCTGTAAATAATTGTATGCATGTCAGCTTTCAAGCAGTTTCAGGTATGGTATACGTGCAGAGTATGAATTTTGTGAGCCTCCCTCAGGCTTGACAACTCCATCCTCCATTGCTAGTCATTGCCTTCTATGTCAGAGAATAAACCCGACACTCAAAACATATTCTATATATTCTCATATTGTTCCCCTCTTAAATTCACAGAATTTCCAGCACTTCAAACCACTGCAAACAAAACAAAAGAACAATACATTATACAAGGAAATCTCTGTGCCGAGAGTTCTGTAATTCTTGACATTCTAATTAGGCCCTTGAATCTCAAATGGATAGATTTCTGCAACCGCAGACAGACTAACTAGGCCACTGTAGGATAGGATATTTTTGTTTAGAAACCTCAAGAATTGTAAAAATTTAGCATTTTTAATGAATATTTTTTATACATTTAATAAAGTTCAGATAAACACCTGTGTCTATCCACCTGAATAATTTGATTCTTGGAGCTCACGTTCTACTTCTCTTTTCGTGTGCGGTATTCAATATAGAGAACACTGATAAGGTAAGTGGTCCAACTTCCCATCAACCCATAGAAAACTCGAAACAGGACTCCTGACAACATTCCCAGCTGAGAGAATGAGTAAGGCAATGTTAGAAGTACTTGTGCTACCTGCAATTCCAAACCCAAAACACTCAACTTTTGAGCTCCTCCTGAATAATTAGTACATACATATATTAAAAGAACAAAAAAGTGAACAAACAAGAACAACCAAGAGTTCACAGTTGCATCAAATTCCAGTCACTACAACATAGATGCAAAAGATTTGCTTAAACAACTCAGCTTACATAGGGTGAATAAGAATAATAGGGCTTGCATAGCAGTGGCAGTAAACTTGAGTAGTTTGTTAGTCTCCATTAACAACAAGATAAATGGAGTACAATTTTTTCTATCTGCATTCCTATGAATCCAAAGCCACAACCCAATACAGTACAATAGACAAAAATAACCCTAAGACAGACACATAGAGGTATAAATTACAATTACAATGTAATTCCCTTAATAAACTCGTTTGTTGCCAGTAAATAATTGTATGCATGTCAACTTTCACACAGTTTCAGATATGGTATATGTGAAGAGTATGAATTTTGTGAGCCTCCTACAGGCTTGACAACTCCATCCTCCATTGCTAGTCATTGCCTTCTATGTCAGAGAATAAACCCCACACTCAAAACATATTCTATATTATCTCATATTGTTCCCCTCTTAAATTCAGAGAATTTCCAGCACTTCAAACCACTGCAAACAAGACAAAAGCACAATACATTATACAGGGAAATCTCTGTGCCCAGAGTTCTGTAATTGCTGACATTCTAATTAGGCCCCTGAATATCAAATGGATATCTTTCTGCAACCGCCGACAGACTAATTAGGCCACTGTAGGATAGGATATTTTTGTTTAGAAACCTCAAGAATTGTAAAATTTAGCATTTTTTAATGAATATTTTTTATACATTTAATAAAGTTCAAATAAACATCTGTATCTATCCCCCTGAATAACGTGATTCTTGAAGCTCACGTTTTCCTTCACTTTTCGTGTGCGGTATTCAATATAGAGAACACTGATAAGGTAAGTGGTCCAACTTCCCATCAACCCATATAAAAATTGAAACAGGACTCCTGACACCATTCTCAACTGAGCGAATGGTAAGGCAATGTTAGAAGTACTTATGCTCCCTGCAATTCCAAACCCAAAACACTCAAATTTTGAGCTCCTCCTGAATAATTAGTACATACATATATTAAAAAAACAAAAAATTGAACAAACAAGAACAACCAAGAGTTCACAGTTGCATCAAATTCCAGTCACTACAACATAACTGCAAAAGATTTGCTTAAACAACTCAGCTTACATAGGATGAATAAGAATAATAGGGCTTGCATAGCAGTAGCAGTAAACTTGAGTAGTTTGCCAATCTCCATTCACAACAAGATAAATGGAGTATAATTGTTGTTGTCTCCATTCCTTTGAATCCAAATCCACAACCCAGTACAGTACAGTAGACAAAACAAACGTTATACTTTCCATAAAAATAGCTGACTGCTAATCAAACTGCCACCTAGAAATGAAATGTAAAGTTACACCCGTACACATAGGTATCATGCCAAGGATGAATGCAACCCATTCAATAAATCTTCTTAGCACTTCAACCTAAGATGCACGCTACTTATCATATTCAAACTTCAAGATCCAAATTCAAAATATATGTCAGAGTGTACTTAATAAATCCAAACCTAAGATATAAAGTTTGGTCAATTAAATATTTTCCCAGACATTTTTAACAATAAAAAGAGAATTTTCACAACCATTTAAATTTAATACAGACCATTCACTGTGAGGAAAATTGAACAGGCTCGAAAGAATAAGTAGCCCTGCATAGTAGTGACACCAAATTTGTTAGTGCAATGAGTGCACTTAATAAATCCAGTTGCATAATAGGCAACATCAACCATTTAAATTTTAAGAGAAACCATTGTAAACAATTTTGGTAGTTGAACATGCTTTTCCATCAATCATTCATATAACCAGAAAATCAAAATTTGGCCACAACGTACATGATGGTGATACAAAATAATTGGGGACAACAACAGAGGGTGAATAAGAATAACAAGGCTTGCATAGCAATGGCTGTGGCAGTAAATTTAAGTAGTTTGTCAGTCTCCATTAACAACAAGATAAATGGAGTACAATTGTTGTTGTCTCCATTCCTTTGAATCCAAAGCCACAACCCAGCATAGTACAGTAGTAAAAAATAACCATAAGACAGACACATAGAGGTAAAAATTACAATTACAATGCAATTCCCTTAATAAACTCGTTTGTTGCTTGTAAATAATTTCTTGCATATCAGCTTTCAAGCAGTTTCAGGTATGGTATATCTGCAGAGTATGAATTTTGTGAGCCTCCCTCAGGCTTGACAACTCCATCCTCCATTGCTATTCATTGCCTTCTATGTCAGAGAATAAACCCCACACTCAAAATATATTCTATATAATCTCATATTGTTCCCCTCTTAAATTCAGAGAATTTCTAGCACTTCAAACCACTGCAAACAATTACTTTGAATCCAAAGCCACAACCCAGTACAATACAGTAGACAAAAATAACCCTAAGACAGACACATAGAAGTATAAATTACAATTACAATGCAATTCCCTTAATAAACTCGTTTGTTGCCAGTAAATAATTGTATGCATGTCAACTTTCAAGAAGTTTCAGGTATGGTATATGTGGAGAGTATGAATTTTGTGAGCCTCCCTCAAGCTTGACAACTCCATCCTCCATTGCTAGTCATTGCCTTCTATGTCAGAGAATAAACCTCACAGTCAAAACATATTCTATATTATCTCATATTGTTCCCCTCTTAAATTCAGAGAATTTTCAGCACTTCAAACCACTACAAATAAAACAAAAGAACAATACATTATACAAGGAAATATTTGTGCCCAGAGCTCTGTAATTGCTGACATTCTAATTAGGCCCCTAAATCTCAAATGGGTAGCTTTCTGCAACTGACGAAAGACTAATTAGGCCACTGTAGGATAAGATATTTTTGTTTAGAAACCTCAAGAACTGTAAAAATTTAGCAGTTTTTAATGAATATTTTTTATACATTTAATAAAGTCTAGATAAACATCTGTATCTATCCACCTGAATAACGTGATTCTTGAAGCTCACGTTCTCCTTAACTTTTCGTGTGCGGTATTCAATATAGAGAACAATGATAAGGTAAGTGTTCCAACTTCCCATCAACCCATAGAAAACTTGAAACAGGACTCTTGACACCATTCCAAACTGAGAGAATGAGTAAGGCAATGTTAGAAGTAGTTGTGCTACCTGCAATTCCAAACCCAAAAAACTCAACTTTTGAGCTCCTCCTGAATAATTAGTACATACATATATTAAAAAAACAAAAATTTGAACAAATAAGAACAACCAAGAGATCCCAGTTGCATCAAATTCCAGTCGCTACAACATAGCTGCAAAAGATTTTCTTAAACAACTCAGCTTACATAGGGTGAATAAGAATAACAGGGCTTGCATAGCAATGGCAGTAAACTTGAGTAGTTTGTTAGTCTCCATTCACAACAAGATAAATGGAGTATAATTGCTGCTGTATCCATTCCTTTAAATCCAAAGCCACAACCCAATACAGTATAATAGACAAAACAAACGTTATACTTTCCATGAAAATAATTGACTGCTAATCAAACTACCACCTAGAAATGAAATGTAAAGTTACACCCATACACATAGGTATCCTGCCAAGGACGAATGCAACCCAATCAATAAATCCGCTTAGCACTTCAACCTAAGATGCACGCTACTTAACACATTGAAACTTCAAGATCCAAATTCAAAATATATGTCAGAGTGCACTTAATAAATCCAGATCTAAGATATAAAGTTTGGTCAATTAAATATGTTTCCAGACATTTCCAACAATCAAAAGAGAATTTTCACAACCATTTAAATTTAATACAGTCCATTCATTGTGAGCAAAAATTCACAGGCTGGAAAGAATAAGTAGCCCTGCATAGCAGTGACACCAAACTTGTTAGTGCAATGAGTGCACTTAATAAATCTAGTTGCACAACAGGCAACATCAACCATTTAAGTTTTAAGAGACCATTGTAAACTATTTTGGTAGCTGAACACTCTTTTCCATTAATCGTTCATATAACTGGAAAATCAAAAGTTGGCCACAACATACATGATGGTGATACAAAATAATTGGGCAGAGCAACAGAGGGTGAATAAGAATAATAGGGCTTGCATAGCAGTGGCAGTAAACTTAAGTAGTTTGTAGTCTCCATTAACAACAAGATAAATGGAGTACAATTGTTGTTGTCTCCATTCCTTTGAATCCAAAGCCACAACCCAGTACAGTACAATAGACAAAAATAACCCTGCGACAGACACATAGAGGTATAAATTACAATTACAATGCAATTCCCTTAATAAACTCGTTTGTTGCTTGTAAATAATTTTACGCATATCAGCTTTCAAGAAGTTTCAGGTATGGTATATGTGCAGAGTATGAATTTTATGAGCCTCCCTCAAGCTTGACAACTCCATCCTCCATTGCTAGTCATTGCCTTCTATGTCAAAGAATAAACCCCACACTAAAAGCATATTCTATATAATCTCATATTGTTCCCCTCTTAGATTCAGAGAATTTCCAACACTTCAAACCACTGCAAACAATTCCTTTGAATTCAAAGCCACAACCCAGTATAGTTCAGTAGACAAAAATAACCCTAAGATAGACACATAGAGGTATAAATTACCATTATAATGCAATTCCCTTAATAAATTCGTTTGTTTCCTGTAAATAATTTTATGCATATCAGCTTTCAAGCAGTTTCAGGTATGGTATATGTGTAGAGTATGAATTTTGTGAGCCTCCCTCAGGCTTGACAACTCCATCCTCCATTGCTAGTCATTGCCTTCTATGTCAGAGAATAAACCCCACACTCTAAACATATTCTATATAATCTCATATTGTTCCCCTCTTAAATTCAGAGAATTTCCAGTGCTTCAAACAACTACAAACAAAACAAAAGAAAAATACATTATACAAGGAAATCTCTATGCCGAGTGTTTTGTAATTGCTAACATTCTAATTAAAATGTGAACAAACAAGAAAACCAAGAGTTCACAGTTGCATCAAATTCCAGTCACTACGACATAGTTGCAAAAGATTTTCTTAAAAACTGAGCTTACAGTGGGCAAAACAACAACCAAAGTGTAACAAGTGTCGTAACAAAATGAAGATACAGAATATCCTAAAGGCTCACAAGGTTTTTGTCACTTGGGTTCAGTTTGTACAGAGTAGGACCAAGATCAAAATCTTCATTCAATAAGCCCTTCAGGGGCCAAATGGGGCTCATAAAACTAAAAATGAAATAGCTAAATGCAAGAGATATTGAATTTGGAAACTGGGTCAATCAAAACATTCAAGACAGGTAGGATGCAGATGCAGATGTAGTTACTCCTATGAGCAAAATCCTTGAATGGAAAGGCATACTGCACGCTACATTTGTGTTGTATATTGAATGGAAAAACCTGCAACAAGTCATGAACTATAGAAAATTGTAATGGCAAAAACAAAACATAAAGGTGAGTTTGAACATTGCCAACAATAGTTTCAATCACCACACTAATCTTCAGAGAGTGGTTCTGCGTTGAGAGCCGGAGTTGGGTCTCTGTTGATAATCTGGTGAGCAATAACAAACATTGAAAAATCATTTTCAAGGCCTTGAAAGATGTAACCAAATTAAATTGACACAGTCCAGACGCCGTTGTTGTTGTGATGGGTCATAGCTATGGAGCATGTGAATGGCGTGAGCAAGGCAATTATGCAACGACTGCAACCAATTCAAATTCGATTAGAACACACAGAAATGAAGGGAGAATGGGCAATAATAATGAGGCGAGGGTAGTTACGACACAACTGAAAAGTAGTCGATTATGGGATAAATAGAGATTAAGGAGTCGGTTAAGGAGGAGTCGGGTAAGGAGGAGTCGATTATGAGATCAACCGAGAGTAAGAATGAGCAGGGGCTGAACAGACATGAATTGGATAGTAATTACAACGAATTAGAGAAGGTTTGAATCCTGGACACAGTCTTAGAAACTTTCTTTCGTTGCCGTCTTTTTGGGAATTGATGATATTAATTGTCGAAGAAGCATTTCGTAAGTGTGAAAGGCGCCTCCTTGGCGCAAAGCGTGTTATTCGGTCACCTGCGGGTGGAAATAGCGTCTCTTTCACTTCCATTTGCCACCTGCCTAGAGAGATTGAAAGGGAAGCGAAGTTAGGTAAGGAGGAGTCCGTCATGAGATCAACGGATGGCAACATTTTAATCATCTAACACTTAATCTGATGGTGTATAACAATGACAACAAGGATCAGAGGGGAGTTCATTTCAAATGGAAATGCCTTACGGCGTAATTAAAAATTCATTTATTTGGAAAAAACTTATAAAAAGGGCTTTTCTAGCTCCATTTTTACCATTTGAGTTCAAAGTGAGAAGTGAGAGCTTTTGGGTAAGAAATTTCTTGTGAAGATTCTAGAAAATCCGTCCGTCGGAATCGAAAACCGTCAGCTCCAAGTAATCCACGTCCTCCTTAACTTGCATTTCATCCTTTTACATTTTGTTTTTAGGCTTTAAATTTGATTTTTAAGGGAAAAATAGGTCTAGAAAATTGCCTGCTGAGGTCCGCAATTGCAACACGCGGCCCCTATGAACCCCGACTTTTTCCTATAAAGGAAAAGGTCTTGGGTCCACACCTATTGCTCACTTCCCATGCGGACCTACGCACTGTTTGTAAGTAGCAGGTGCGAACCCCATGAAATGAATTTTAAAAACTTAAATTTCTCCATTTTTGCCTAAAATTTTCTGAACAAGGTTGTTCTAATATGTCTTTTTATGCATTGTAGGACATTCAAAATTCTTATTTGGCGAGAACATGAGCATGAGGATGTAGATCTTGCGACAATAAATCATATACCCACATTGCAGGCATTGAGAGCATGCAGATTGTTTAAGTTTTGGGCCATACCGGGCATGAGGGCCTAAGTAGACCTCTTGCAATGGCTGGTAGATGGATGGAACACATAGGACCAGTGCTTCGTGATTGATGGCCACCGGCTCGAAATCGAGTTGGAGGACATATATTTTTTGACTGGTTTGTCCAAGAGGGGTGAACACTTATCTCTTTTCGGGACTAGGCTAGGTGGCTAGTTTGTCGCTAGTCTCTGATTGGAGTTTTGCAATGATCAAACAAAGGAAAAACGAATTGATATTAGAACTATCAACTGTCCTAAGCTTAAGGTTATTGCATTCACTGTTACCAGGCTATGCGGGAGTGTAGCATTACATGTGGCTACTGGATCCCAGATGCAGATGGCTGTAGATTTGTTTCGAGGCAGTATATTCAATTGGTGTGAGGCTGTGTTGGCAAATGTGAAAGGCCAACTAACCAGAGCAAAGAACGGACAATTGAAGAACTTTAGATATGGATTTATCGTAGTCAGCTTTACTCAAGAGAGGATCTCCATGTTAGCCCCGCAGCATATTCCTTTTGATGCTGGTCTTCCTCGAGAGCCTAGGATAGTTCGTTGGGTTGCTTTGATGACCTGTCACCCTGAGGAGGGTACAGAGGTTGTTCAATTTCCGCCTGAGTATTTTCGTTGGTTGAACAACCAAATTTTTGTGACCCAAACATGATTCTTCCACCAGGAGAGCAATGGGATGATTCAAGTAAAATCATTTTCAACACTTTCTAAGTTTTAATTTTTTTTTTTTTTTTTAATCATCCAAAACTGATAATCAAAAGTTTAAATGTAGATGTGGGTCCATGACAACTAGCTGCTCTCTAGCCTTACAAGAGGAGACACCCAGCTACAGGAGCACCATCCCCATAGGACCAATCAACAGAAATCCTAACCTTGGAGCAACATCTAGAGCGTTTTACACTAGATATTCCATAGACTAGTATAGATGATATTCCACTTAGGTTACAGAGATATGTGATTGGGGTCCTAAGACCTTTTAGGAGGTTCCTACGTAGGGTGGCCTGAGTAGTGGTTTCTTATCGTGATCATCACCAGGGATAGGATGATCATTTTGTAGACTCATGACATTTTTATCTTTTTGTAATATCATTTTTGTCGATCATAAGGTGTTTTTCAACCTATGATTGAATACGATGTATATTTTGAAACACACCTCTATGCTATGATATATCATTATTACCGGCTATCTTGTGTAACATGTTATCAAATGTTATTAAATTTATTTTTTTGATTATTGCAAATGTCTATTTATCATACTAGAAGAAACTACATCTGCTAATGTATTTAAATGTCTTGGAATATGTTGATATTCAATGTAATCAAATTCACGTTCCAAGAGACAAACTCTCAAAAATAACCTTAATAACATTGGATTTATAATGGCATAAACCCTATTAAGATGTAATAAAACGAGTTTAGAATCCAACCTAACAATCAAACTTCGGATCCAAAATGAGATGGATTCAGATAATAACTCAATCACTACACTATACTCTGCAATGTTATTCGTTGTTTGACTGAGGCTTACCCCATGCATAGACAGTAACTCATCAGAGGGTGAATAGATAACCCAAGCTGCGGAAGAAATGTTCTGTGTACTACGACAAGCACCATTAGCAAAACCAATGTATGTTTAAAGAGACATCGACATCTACAATATCAAGAGTAAAATCAAGATAAGTAGGAATAATGATAAGAGCACTCTCTAAACTAGGCACACTTTTCTAATCTAAAACACACTAGCTATAAAGAAACTAATCTAACAAAAAATCTCCAACCAAAATTTAAGCATAATATCTCTTCAGATAAAGTCCATTTCTGGGTTTACCCGAAGAGACACCGTCAAAATCTATCAATTCATAAGCCCCTTTTGCCAGCTTTCACTTCACAATGTAAGGACCATGCCACATAGGTACAAATTTTATAGCCCCTAGCTTATCATTTGCTTGATCATATAGTAAAACTAGGTCTCCTTCTGAAAAATTACGAGGTGTAACATTTCTGTCATATTGAGCTTTTATTCGTTTCGCATGAGTCTCATTTGTTATTGCAGAAGTGCATCAATTCTCATCTAGCTGAGCTAAGTACAAAAAACATTTGCCTTCTTCAGAAGTAGTTGGGAGTAATTCTATGGCTAATTGTAATGACGAAATTTCACATTCAATAGGTAACACTGCTTCTAAACCATAGACCAGTTGAAAAGGAGTGAAACTAGTCGATGTTTTTACTGAGGTTCGATATGCCCAAAGTGTTGAAAATAGCATGCTATGCCAATTCGACTTATGAATACCAATGATTCGTTTGATCATAGTGACTAAAAATTTATTGATAGCTTCAACCAGACCATTAGCCTGCGGGTAATATGGAGTAGAACTATCGTGGTGCAAGCCAAGTTGATCTGTCATTGTAGTCATCATGATGTTTCGAAATTGACTTCCATGATCAGTAATAATAGCTTGAGGAACACCGAGTCTAGCAATTATATGATTGAATATGAAAGTTGCAGCAGTTTTGCCATCTGCTGAAAATGTAGGCATCGCCTCGGTGCATTTAGTAAAATAATCTACCGCTAGGATAATATACACATGCCCCCTGGCCGAGTGAGGGTTACATGTAATAAAGTCAATACCCCACTTTGCGAAAGGACCGACAAAAATTTTAGGGTGAAGAGGAATAGGGGGGAATTCTTGAAATAGGGATTTATAAGTTTGGATTTCATCGTTCGTACAGGAAGCACCTATATGAATGTTTTCAATAATTCCGAGCTTAATAGAAATGTCAATATGAATCGTTTGAGAGATATTTCCCAAATTTAACTCAGAATCAGAATGTTGCAATGGGTTTTGTGGTTCTTTGACATAGTCAGTAGTAAAAATAGATGAAAAATCATTTTTAAAATGATCAATCTCAAGTAAAAACGAAGATCGGTGATGAAGATCTTCCCATGGTAGATCACCAACAGATAAAAGTTCACGAATCTGCTCATCAGTATGAATAGGATCAGAAAGTGTTGATGTAGTTGAAGATGATATTGAAAGTGATTTCCCATATACCACATTCATTGGATCAGTTTCGGTTGAATAAGGTTCAGAAAATGACTGTACAACCTGATATGCAATTTCAAAGGGACTCAAAGGTATCACACTACGAAATGAATCCACCTCAGAATCGGAAGGTACGATCCAAGGATCATCAAAAGTAACAATATTCGATGAAATCATATGAATAGTTGCAATAGAAGGCGATACATTAGGAGGAGGGAAGGAAAAAGTTCCCAGTAAACCAGAATCTTTAATAAAACCTATGCCAACATCCTTGTAAGGGATAGTCCTTTTACCGATGTGTTGAATACTATCTATAGAGGTTGGGTCAGATGAGAAATAAGTCAGTTGGTCTATCGTAACGATCTTTCCATTATGAGGAAACTTGATAAGCTAAAAAACCGATGAAACAATAACAGTCATAGCATAAGACCAACTGTGACCCAGGGGAAGGTTTTAATCTAGAGGGGCATCAACCACTTCCACATCTAGATTTACGGTTTTTCCTTCAAACCCTATAGGTAAATCCTACAAAATGCCAAAAGGATGGAACCCTCGGCCATCAAAAGCCTTTAGAATTGTTGAATACTGATTGAATGTGGAAGAACCAAGTGATTTCCAACACTGGATCGACATAATACACATAGAAGCCCCTTCATCAATCACAGTCCGAAAGCAAGGTTTGTTTTTGACTAAAACTGGAATCTGGAAAGCCATTTGATGAGGTAGGTAGGGTGTACTATTCTCTAAATCGAAGATTATTTGGTTCGAATCCTGAATATCGACAGTTCGTATAGCAGACAATAGTAATTTACGATGTGCTGGGCACGAGTGCAGCACTTCCAAAGCTGACATTGCTGAAGGGGAAATAGCTAAGTCTTCAATGGTGTTATAATTCTGAGCAGCTCTCGCATGTGGATTGAAAGCTGATTTACGAAGTATACCTTTAGCAGGCGGTTTGATTATAAGTCAGGGTTGGGTTTCTCGATCTATAGTGGACCGGAACCAGGAGGAGGTGTAGTTGATGTGTTTCAATTAGAAGATTCTGCTTCTTTACCACCAACAAGATTTTTACTACCATAATCTTGTGATCGCATCGCAATCCTGACATGAGACATCATCATAATGGGTTCTTTTGAGGCATTCGAGGAAGAACCAATAATCTTACTATCTTGAGTAGGAAAAGGATCTGTCAAGATGGCAGGCGTTTTTGAACCTTTAACAATTTTTGAAACCTCTGCTCGATGTGGGTAGTCTTTGGTAAAATGATCCTTGTCGCAAATGAAACAAGGATAGCGAGGTTTTTGTTTTTCATTAGTAGATTCATTTTTATCTGTTTTATCATTTGAATTTTGTTTGTTTTTCTTCTTCCCCTTCTTTTTACTACTAGATTTTGATTTGGTTGTGGATGATTCTACGACATGGATGTCGGTAGAAATTTTAGCAAAAGAATCTCCTGTCGGGGAATCAGGTAAAGTTATTATAGGAGAAGAATTCTTTGAAGATTTCTTCTTACTTTTAGTATTAACTGAACCAATCATACCGTTAGCGGCATGAGACCCTGAAGGAGCTACAGTTATTTGGCCATGTTTTGGAAGATCAAGGATTTTTTCATGTAAAGTACCTAACTACGTATAGATGAGGTCAAGATACTGAGCCTAAGCAATGACTTGCTCTTTAGTAGCAACTCCCCCCTTAGCTACATCTTCAATGATTTTGGGTAACAATGATTTAACGAACCATTCCGCTAATATTTGATCCGGAATGAAAACTTCCACTAAATGCCTTCTACGTCGCCATTCATGAATATGATCAGAAATATATGTGGATGTGGATTGTTTCAGTGAAATTAACAGTTCCGTGCCATTTTCATATCTAATAGGCAACTGAAAATGAGTTAAGAAAGCAGTGGCTAACTAACTAAAATTATAAAAAGAGCCTCGTGGTAACTCAATGTACCATTTGGCGGTAAGACCAATAAGAGTTCATTGAAAAAGACACAATCGAATTGAATCATCAATGATTGAGTTAGATGCACACTAGAGGTGATAAGTCATAACATGATTTGACAGATCCTCTCCTGACATACCCTTGAATTTTGGGATATCACTAGGCAACTTACTAGGCATTGGTGGCCAACACAGAAGATAGTAAATTGGATCATTCGTAAGGTGCGACAAATTAGGGAAATCCAAAGTTGCAATAAATGGTAACTGACGGTTAGGGTCACGAAAACCTTGAGTAATGAGACCAGTTCCAGGAGGAGGATATCCAGGATAACCCAAAATTAGATTTTCATTAGGAATGTTATAACCTCCTGGAAAACCAAGATTAACTGGACCAAACTGGGGTTGTTGAGGCCATTGATAAGTATAGCCAGGATACGGTTGATACTAATAAACTGGGTTTTGTATAGTATGATTGAATTGATACTGCCCCTGGTATGGTTGATATGTAAATTATGGTTGACTTGTGGCAATCGTACTTGTACTAACTTGTCTTGTAGGCATCTAGACCGAAGTCTGAACTGTAGGTCCTGACTGGGGCACAGAGACTTGAGGAATTTGCACTGATGCAGGGGTAGTAGAAGCCGGAGCTGTAGATACTCCAGAAATAGGTGTTGTAGGTTGAACAGAAGTTGTAGTAGTTGCAGCAGTTTGAGGCGGAGTATGAGGTGAGCTAGGCCCAGGCTTCTGAATTGTACCAGATGCAGGGATTTGAACGGTAGGCTGGACAAGTTGTTGGGTTGGACTAGAAACGAAAGGTTGTACAAGTTGATTAAGTAACTGCACATTAGGTTGCAAAGTTTGTTGAGTTTGAGATGGATCCCACACCATGTTCATTCCGAAGTATGGACCCATAAAAGGTTGTGCATATGGAGGACCATAACCTGGTTGAACGTAGGGCTAATAATTAAGTGGTACATTTCTAGCTCCTTGAAAAAATGGTTGACAAAAAGGCGGTTGGAAACCTTGAGTTGGGTACTGACCTTGAGGTCAATAACCCTGAGGCACGTACTGAAACTAGGGTTGACCTTAAGGTATGTACTGAAACTAGGGTTGACCTTGGGGTATGTACTGAGTCTGAGGTTGACCTTGGGGTATGTACTATCCTAAAGGTTGAAAAACTTGAGGCCCTTTAGGCAGTAATTGACTACCTTGGGGTTGCCGCCCAAGTGGTAACTGACTACCTTTAGGTTTCCCCCCAGGCGGTAACTGAATACCTTGAGGTTGAGGATTTGGAATACTACCAGACATCATAAGGATTTGTTCTGCATTCAATGTTTGAGTTCCATTACTTCCAGATGATAACACTTGTTCAATTGGTCGAGGAGTTGCTCTTGAAAAAGTACTTGAGAGTGACTAGTACACCGAAGGAATAGAAGGACCGCCGGATAAAAATGTTTCCAGTGATTGGGAAAACATAGATGACTATCTTGACATGATCGATGAAGGATAATAACCTCTTGGTGTAGGATGAAAAGGAATTTGAGGTGGTGAAAAACTAAGACCCGAGTTTTCTAAAAAATTTGTCAATGATAAATACCAAGCATCACTCCTAAAAGTATTGTAGAGTATTGATTCATGCTCCCTAAGATTCAAAATCTGTTGGTTTTCATGAAGAGTTACTTCTTCATTTAGACTAACAAGTTATTCAATAGAAATGAGGCCAGAAAGAAGATTTTGAGTAATAATATTTCTTACCCTAAGTGAACTAGGACCACTAGATTTTGGAGAAGCAAATCCTGAAATTGGAGCAACAACAGGTTTAGTGTCAGGCTCAGAAATTTCAGGTTCTTCAGCTAATTCATTGGAAGGAGAAATACTACCAGTAACTTTGGAAAATGAAATTTGCTCTTGAATATAATCTGTTGTTTGTATTTGATAATCACGATGAACAATTAAAGATGACTCTCTAGCTTCTGGTGATCCAACTCTACTGTCACTAGGTGATACAAGAGCTCGTAGTCCTTCAAGCTAGCTTGGTGTATACTCAGGAGGTTTCCCCTGAAGTCTACGATATTGTCTTGGTAATTTGGCCATGATTAAAGATTAATTAATCACACACAAACAAAGAAAATTTCAATAAAAACACATAAAGTCTTTAAAGAAACAAACAACTGAATCACACGCCTAAAAATCTAAGAGTTCAAACCACATACAAATAGTAACTTCCCATACTAAAAACACTAGTTGGTGATGAAATCAACCTTAGTAGATGTTTAATACAGAAAGGGCGGTTGGAACAGTTACCCCAACAACCTGCTTAATGAAACAGAATGGCACAAGTTTCTTCACAAAACCATCTCGAGTGAAGAGAACCCCCCAGAGAGTCCAAGTGAGTCTAGTCAATGTCTGCTCCAGGTAGAGTGAGATCCTTCCTTCACCATCACCTTAGGAAATAATCTTAAGTTTATGGACACTAAGGTTACCAACAGCAACAAATAAAACTGGGGGAATAGTCTACAATCCGATCTATGCACAAGGGCAGAGTAACAAAGCTCAATCCCCTCGAAGGCTCCTCGACATTGTCAATCTGAGGTTTGCCAACAAGTGACCCCAGGTTCCTCGACAATGATTAATCCGAGGTTTACTGTTTATAATATGCACAAATATTCTATCATTCCCAATGAAACAAAATTGATTGTCTCAAAGGTTCGGACATGATCTCGTGATTGACTCCTTTGAGAGAAGCTTCCCAAAATGTATCAATTAAAATTGGATTTATTTCCTACCACAAGATGTATCTACTTGTTTGTTTTAACTATCTTGGAGAGTTAATTACTCCCTACTCCAAGATACTAGCCTAAGCTATATTGGTGATAAGAGCCCTAGAAATAGAAAAGATTACTAGATCAATTTTAATTAAGCGTCGCTTTTTTGGGTTGTTCTTTAAGTCAATAGTATGGAAATAAAATTTTGATGGTGTGAAGACTCGACTCCAAAAACACTAAAAAAATTCACCTAAAATGATAAGCAATTCGTTTTTCTTTCAATGAAATTCTAGCTAAAAGAAAGAGTTCAAGAATGCAATTCTTTAAGAAACAATTCTTTCTTTCAACATGGAAATGGAAAGAAATATTTTTTTCTTTTTTAGTAAGAACTAAAAACAAGATTAATAATTAATGCTCACAATAAATCCCTTTCCCTTTTCAAAACTCGAAACTACAAAAAACAATTTGCTTCAAAAGAGATCTACAAGTTCTAGAAAAACACTCAAAACTACAAAAACTGATTTTGAGATCTAAAAACTTTTAAAAATCTAATTAAATAAAAGCTTCAATTCTTTTTGAGGATGTTTTCATAGTTGTTCAATAAACTAAGGATTCATTTGTTCAGAATAACAAACCAATAAAAAAACATCCAAATATGTTTTCTTTTGTAAAAATGAAATCCAAAACTTATAAAAAAGTTTGTTCAAATATTTCCAATGAGAAAACTAAATCTATTTCTCACAAAGGATAGATTTCACAACCAATTCAGACTCGTCAAGAAGACGAAAAGACACCAGGGTGATCTAAGGTTTCTCAAGCTTCCGATCTTTGAGTCACTACAGAGATAAAGTGAAAACCACTCTAGGCATGCAAAACTTCTAGAAAATCATTCAAAACAAAAATACTATTGGAACTCACTCAAAAGAGATTTTTGACAGGAAAAATACAGATCTAGTTAGACACTAAAATCCTAAATGAAACCTAAACTTAACTGGAAGAAGATATTTTAGGTTTTTCAAAAAAATTTACAGGGTCTGTAGGCTCCAGAAGAAACAGGTGCGGTTCCGCTCTGTTTACTAAAGGAAAAGTGCGAACATGCCCACACTGTCTATAAAGAGAAAGTGCGGTCCCCTGAAAACTTCGAAGAAAACAAAAAATAATCTAGATTCTAAAAACTACCCAAGACAGTATAAATAAATCAAAAACCAGAAAAAAAAACAATTTTCTCAAGTCAAAACAAAGGAAAACCAAAAACCAAATTCACTCCCCATTGGAGTCACCAATTTGTTGGCCATATAAATCGATCTTGTGGACAAGGCCAATCTCCTTAGTATCAGAAGATAGTCTAGCAACAAACATACAAACAAATCTATCTTTCTCTAGACATATGTGATTTATAAGTAAATACTACAAAGGTGTTAAGATCCTACCTTAGATCCAATGCTTGTTCGTAGTAATCATCCTTCAATCGTTCGAAAGAGTTACCATTAAAGACCTGCAATTATAAACAAGAAAACATTAAATAGCACCTGTATAACAAATATCATAAATCATATATATTATGGTGATCAAGGAATCCATAAAATAAACCATGAATCAATAGCTTATTGAGAAAAACAAACTTATTTGTATTAACTTTGAAGTAGAAGAACCTTACAACCTTTTCAGCCTTGATGTTGAACAAGCTCTTCCTGGGGTTTGAAACAGGAATTTCCTTTACTTTGACAAGCCTTGCACTCTTCCAAATGAAATCATAGAGGTATGTAATCTCTCCTCATAAAAACTCAACTAAGAAGACTAAGTTCCAACAACATTTCACCTCAAAAAT
>APFE031400360.1:94662-144612 GCA_000404065.3 Pinus taeda
GAAGTATGAGTGGTAATGATCTCACAAAAATAGCAGAATGTCATGGTGACAATTTTTAGTGCAACAACTGGGCACAAATCAGGCTGCCGAACCAGTCAGGACAGTGGACCTTCGAATAGTTGCACTACCAGAAGGGTCTCTGAGCGTGGAATCGGTTGATGACAAGATCATTATTAGCACCCTTAAGAACATCGGCCTCAATATTGCAACGCTGCCTAACAATTTTATTCATGTGTTGTAGATAGGAGTGACAGCGAAATAGAGAGCATGGGAACAACATGCTCTCAACTTAATAAGTGAGTAGTGGGTGAAAAATGAGCAAATGTTCACCAAAAAGACATAGACCCTTAAAGAAAGAGATACGATCCAAGCACAAAGCGCCCAAGTTTTGGTCACGATTGCAGAGGCATGAAAAACAGTGCCAGAGTTGCACATACCTAAAGATGCACGATTAGAGAAAAAGATCCAAAAGCTAGCTGCGGGCATCTGTGATGCCAAGGAAGAGGTGGTACAAGTTTAATTTGAACTCAATATGAAAATCATGGAGTTGGAACTCAAGTCAAAACCTTTGACTCCACCCGAATTCAGGGAACATCGCAGAGCTTCCATCAAGGAAGGGATAGCTATTGTGGGTGTTGTAGTCATTGACTGCACAACTTTGCTTGAACAGGCCATGGAAGTGGTGATGATGCTGCAAGAAGATCCCAACCTATAGGTTTTGAGTAAAGAGGTCCGTGAGCTCCGAAATCAATATGACGAGGTTACGGTGATGGCACACACCTTTGCAACAAAGCAGCGCCTTGCCAAGTTGTAGGAAGGGAATAAACTCCTTGCATAAATGGAAGCAGCATAGAAAAAGAGGTTGTGCTTAAGGCTAGGTTGGATCCTTGGTTGGAAGAAACCTACCAAGTCTCTGCCAACATTCAGGAAAAACTAGCAACCTTATAGCTCACACAACAGAAGATCAAGCGATTCGGCGAAGGACCAACTAAAGTAGCAGTTATATAGGTGGAGTTGGGGGATCTTTGTAGCAAGATCACTATGACAGCTGAGTGACTCGAGGGCAAGTCATGACATTTGTGTTGGGGGCCTGTTGGGATGGGGTTCCCTGGGTCAACTTTGGGGCAAAAGCGCAAGTTTTAAAGTAAAAGGATGTAAAGTCTCCACAAATTGTGGACACAAAGAACGTAGTAGTTAAGAGTCAAAAAAAGTTTTTACCCTCATTTATGTAAAATTAAGTTGATTTTGGAAGATCTACCCATGGTCCACAGATCATGGGATTGTATAAATAGGTGCGTTAAAGAGAGTACTCTAAGGTAGATTTATATCTTTCTCTATGGGTATGATAGAAGGAGTCTAGAAAGTTAGCGCAGAGAAGTAAGTCTTAGAGTGGGAAAAGCCTTTGTAACTAAGTGTGCAAAGGCCTAGAGTAGTGTCTGTAGCTAAGTGCATGGACCCCTGCTGCTAAGTGTGCAAGGAAGTTTTGAGTCTATAACCTTATATTGAATATCAATAAAGATGATTGTTGGGAAAATTCATATGTTTTATACATTTCTCTCTATTATTTATGATTGTGATATATGTTGTAATGAATAATGTCTTTATGAAATAATGATATATTGATGTGCAAATTTACTAGATCCATCCTATTAACTGAACACAATTAATGTTAACTTATTACGTGAAGATCATAACACTTTCTGTTAGGTTTATTGACCACTTGGGTAGATCTTAGCACATACTGAACTAAGAGTAAGCAAAGGTGCACGTAAGTAGCTAATTCATATACTCAGGGTTTGTAAAGGCCAATCGTAGGCCTTCACAGAGGTCTAAAGGCCGTTTGAAGGAAATTGCAGTACTAATTCCTAAGGGCTTATAGATCTGTGTAGAGGAAGATCTAGGGTATAAGAAGACATCACAATGATCTCTAGATGCAGAAACTTGGTTCCAAAATCCCCCCATACTTCTTTGGGTGAGACTTCAGTCTGTGCTACGCGAATTGATGCCAAAAGGCTAGTAGTATAAGGCTTTGTTTGGCACAGCTAACTCTAAACCTGGGTCATGACCCCTTAAGCCAACAATGAAAATGTGAATTAGTACCTTTTGACATACCTCCAATAACATGTTTTATAGATTTTTGAAAAAATATGACTATTGATGCTTGTTGGAGCAGTGGTTTTTAGGAAGGATTTTTGGGATTGGTGCAAAGGAGAAACATGGAAAAGAGTCAGATAAATATCAATGCATGAAATATGAGAAAGAAAGAAAGACCTTAGGGTGGTTTGTGGGTTTTTACCCATAGTAATAGGAATTTCCCATGGTAAAACTAGGTTGATTTTCAGCTTTGTGCCCTAGTGTAAAAATATAAATAGATCAAGTCACGATGTAATAAAGGGTCATGTTTTTTTGCATACAAAGAGAGAGATGAAGATAGACTTAGAGATAGAGGGTATGTTCCATGTTGTAACATGATGGACTAGGATGGTAAGCCACAAAATTTGTAATGTAATGAAAATTTTTCAAAAGTAATACAAATATCTATTTGGGTTCATTCGTTATTGTTGCAAATTATGTTGTGAATGATCTAATTTATCTATTATACTATGTCAATGATTGATTTACTATGAAACTTTAGAGGTATAGTTCAAATTTCTTTTGTATTGAGAATGATAGCGATAACATATGCTCCATGTCTCCTTTACCATTGCATAATTGTGCACATTCCTTCAGTCCCTCATAATATGCCTCAGGTGAGACTTCACCTATTCGCAGATGATGCCAACAGGGTCGATGTCTAAGGGTTTTTGTTGGTTCTTTCACTTTAAACCTGGGTCTGCCCTCCACGGACCAACAAATAGTTTTGTTGCTAGGAGCGAGATCTATGCATGAAGGGGATGTGGAGACTGACTAAGAAAGAGATACATAAGTGGATACATAATAAGGAATGTAAATTTGAAGAAAAACAAACTAGAAATCATCAAATTGATCTTGAGAAGGGGCTACAAAGGTATGTCTTTATAGACTTGCAATGAATAGAAGGGAAACATGAAGTGCCTAACAAGGAAAGAGAAGGAAACACAATAGTGTAAATTGGGAAAAGATTCACACTAATCTCTTGTTCAATGAGGTGCCACACCTAGAAGATAAGAATATATTGTGCAAGGAGAAAGGAATGGTCAAGGAAATAGATCCTCATCTCAACTTGGAATGAGAGGAACCAGTATTCCTGTGACCCTACTCTAGCTATACCCTTTATCAAACCTATTAGCCTTGTGGGGAAACAGTCCAAAATCGATCCAAGTATGCCCTTTAAAGTCTCCATAAGCTATCATAATCATGCCAAAGGATCCATTAATGACCTTGAAATCATCAATTTTTTCTCAAAGATCATCTAACAATCAAAATGAATGCAAGAGAAAAGCCCTTGGAAGGGCAAAAATGCACTATCAGGAGGCTAAAATGCTTAAAAAACCATGAAAAACCCACAAACGCAGGATTAAACAAAGGAATGAACAACCACCATTAGATCTGGTTGATCAACGACCTAGATCTAGGTGGCTAATCATAATCAGCTGAGCAGAGGCGAAAGTCTAAAGGTAGGCGCATGACACCTTCGATCAGCAATCACCGATGATCGGATTAGCGGGCCGCATCGGCAGGAAGCATATGTTATATAATATATATATATATATATATATATATATATAGGCACAAGGAGTGAACGACTCACAATTGCGATTTATCGCATCGCTGACGTCGCATCAGCACTATACCAAGGGGCGGGGACTATGCACATGCATACAGGTGACCCGATACCCAGACTCGACCGTAGTATATATGAGAATTCATAAAGTTTGAAATCCATGCCAAAGCTATTTTTTAAGCATTTTCCATGTATTTCGTTATATAATGAAATACAAAGGGAAAAAGGGGTAGTGTGATAGCGACGGAACCTGAACCCGATGGGTTTCGTGAAGCAAAATATATATGTTTTCAGGTCCGCAAAGCCCATTTTTTAATGTTTTTGTGTGTTTTCATTGTTTAAAATAAATATGATGGAACCTTTGGCCAGCACCGGTTGTGATAAGTCCCAAACCTGAAAGGTCCAGGGAGTGAAATACATAATTTTTTAAGTCTGCCAAAGTCCTTTTTTAATGATTTTCAATGTTTTAGGCGCATTTTAAAAACACAAAGAAATCGCGAAACATGCATGATTTTGGGAGGGCCATGGGCAGTAAGTGGTTTAGTCCGAGTTTTGCCTGATGCCATACAGTGGCTGCCACGTGTCTAAGACAAGGAGAGAGAAAACCACCCTCATTGAGTGGTTAACTCCAGTACATAAGAGGCGCCCGAAATGGATCATCATCGTTGGATCTAGGACTTCCAGAGCAATGGTGGAGATGTGTTACCATTGTAAGGGCAGATCTGAGAGGAGAATAAGCCATATCTAATGATGTTTTAAGTCCAAAAAGGACAGATATAGGTGGGATTTTCCCAAGTTTGTTGTGTTTTTCTATGTTTAATAGAAAACAATCATTCTAAATATTTATAGGGAAAACAGAGGCTCGATAGCCCTTCCATCGCAGCATCGCTCGCCCTAAAAAGAAATAATCATGGAGCATGCACAGCTAGCCTGAAACATAATCGATCAAGTAGCATAGATAGCGCAACACCCCTAAACTGAAAAAGCAATCATGGAGCATTAATAGACAGTGCAACTCATCCTTAATAAAAAAATCACCATGGAGCATCTCTGGCATGGGAGAACTCCCAAACAACGCAACAAGCTACCAAAAATATCTGAAAGAAGTTACTCTACTTTCAGAAGCAGAAAAATCTGATCCCACGCTTGCCTAGAGGGCATCAAATCAGTTAACGATGCAGATCAAACACATTAAGACTCCGAGCCTCTTATAGCTCAAGAGCATTGTAAATAGGATATAAATAGTTGAGAATAAGATGTAATATAGGTTCAACTTTTGGAGATTATTCCTCCTCTGTTCCTTCAAGCTTCTCATCTTCATTCTAGCAATATAAGCTTATTTTTCCATTATATGTTCAATGTCCATTCTCTTTGTTGTTCTATGCTTTCACTTGAACAGTTTGTTCATGTTTTCTTTGTGTCTAAGGCCAGATAACTGTCATCTTATCTCTACTTTGATAAATTAGATTTGCAAGCTTCTTTGCTGCCTGTAGCTAGCTGTCTATATGTGGTCATATATGCATCTGCCAGTATAGTCAGTATTCTCTTTTGCACATGTAGCTAGCCATTCAGTTATGTTTATGTATGCAATCTACTGGTATAGTTAGTGTTCTCCATCTATCCATTGAATTTATAAATTATTGAGCATTAGTGGTCTAAAGCCTTGTATTGGTGAGAGCGTTCATGCATGCCTTGAGTGAAAATAGAGCTGAAATGGTTATCTAACTTGATCCAAACCATCATTTATTCCAATAGTTCATAGAACAATATTGAAGATTATATGTTGCCAGGCATCTCCAATCCAAAAACTAGGATATTTTCTTGGATTGATAACATAATTGGCATCATTGCCGGGGAGAGGAAACTGAAGCTCAACTTCCTTGGGAAATGACATAGATCTAGCTTTGATGATAGACAAAGTCTGGGCACTTTTCTAGTTGTAATCATCTATCTGGCGACTCTAGTGAAGGCCAAACCTCTTGGCGACTCCACTTCATAGTTCTAGCTTAGTTTGTGAGGCATACTTGAAGAAATCCTCAGAATCTACAAGCTAACCCAGTACCTGACCCTGAAAAAATCATCAAAGAGAGAAAGGTATTGCAGAAAGGAGCATCAAGTTCAGGTAAACCTAAACAATCTTCTATATCTCTTCAAGAAAAGCTTGTAATAGAACAAATACATGTTGAGAGTATAGCATCTAATACTAGAAGTGAAGAAAAACTCTCAGAGATTCATAAATCTCCTTATTCTTTAGGTTCTCCTTTTGCTTTAAGCCCAAAGGAAACCTCATTTCCTACCCATCATACTCCTTTAGACCCGTCAGTCACTCCTCAGCCATCTATCATTTAGACTGCCAGTACTCTTTTAGCCACCACAGCTATGGTAGGTCCAAAAGCACCTACCAAAATGGAAAGAATCATAGCTGCTAGGTATGGACCTCTAATACTGCCCACTCCTTTAAATGCCATGCCTACTGGAGAATATCAGAAATATAGGCCTAAATTCACTGGGACTGAAGGTGTTACTGCAAAAGAACATCTTGAGTCATTCTATAGCTATGCTAATAATCTGGACATTAGAGAAGATGATGTGTGGATGAGAGTCTTTGTCTAAAGCCTAGATGGAGAGGCTAGAAAATGGTTTAGAGAACTAACCCCAAGATTTATAGCATATATTGAAACTTTAGATGATTCATTCCTAAAGCATTGGGGGGATAAGAAGAATCTCCTCTACTACCACACTGAGTTTGATAACTTAAAGAGGGAAAATGGTGAGTTGTTGTCTGGTTTTAATAAGAGGTTTAACCGTATGTACAACAAGATACCAGCTAAAGTAAAACCCACTACTACCTCTGCTAAACTCACCTATGCTAGTGCTTTTGATTCTGACTTTTGCCTACTGTTGAGGGAGAGGTGATGTGCTACTTTGGTTGACATGCAGGATGCAACCTTGGAAGTGGAATCAATCATCATGGTTGTAGAGAAGCTCAAGGGAAATGTTGATAGAAGAAGATAGAGGGGTGAGTCTTCATCATCCTTTGATCCTAAGATAGATAAAATGACCAAATTGATCGATTCATTAGCCTCTAAAATCTCCAAATTGAAGGTTGAGCAGTACCCAGGGAAGGGAAGAGTGCCTAATACCTTTGCTCCTAGAAATCCAAATCCAAATCCATATAGAAGAACTAATGAGCAGTTGTAGATTTCGCAAAGAAACAAAGATGCTAATGAAGACCAAAGGGTGAAGGCTCCTTTTCAAAATGCAATCATGGAAGAAGAGTAGTTTGAAGAAGATGATGAGATCCTTGTTTGGAAGACAAAGGCAATGCTTCCTTTTTGACCTCAGCTGCCTATGAAAAGTCATTATGCAATGACCAAATCAGCCAAGAATGTGATGGTAAAGCTATTCTACAAACTGTAGATCAGAAAAGATATAATTTGAGGTTAAAGATAAACAATGCCAAGGAAACTCCTATTCAAAGAGCTATTGTCCCTGCAGTACAACAAGCTAATTAGAAAAAAAAACTGGCAATTGATCCCAACGTCCTCAAAGCTCCAGCTCATGAGGTAAGAGGCCTTGACTTGTCTCCTTCTCCTTCCAGTTTTCAATCAGAAATTCAAAAGCTAAGAATACCTATGCCTCTGATTGAACTAGTGAAGAATGATTCCTTCAAAATATCCATCCTTGAGACTCTTGAGCCTAAAGCCATCCAAGCCTCCACAAACCATGTAAATCTGCAAGATTACAATCCAGCTGTTATTCTCAGCCCAATGATTGAAAATTATGAAGACAACTCCCCATCATTCTATGTCTCTGTGACTATTCATGAAAAAATCCTTCACAACGACCTTTTCGACACTAGAGCCAACCATAATCTAATGCCCAAGGCTGTCATGGATGAGTTGGATCTTGACATCACCAAGCCTTATCATGACTTGTTATCTTTTGACTGTAGAAAAGTAAAGTGTCTAGGATTAATCAAGGACCTAGCCATCACTTTGTCTCAGCTGCCTATAGAAAGCATGATGATGGATATTGTGGTAGCAAATGTACCTCCCAATTTTGGCATGTTACTTTCCAGAGGTTTGATCAAGAGACTAGGTGGATCATTACAAAATGATCTGTCCTATGCTACTGTCCCAATTTTCGGAGGTGAGAGAAAGAGATTATACAGAGAAGCTCAGTTGGCTTATATCATCAACGATGAGAAGAACCCTATTAATATCCCATCTATGCTATTGACACTAATTTTGGAGCATGTATTCTTCATATTGAATAATCCTAGTTGGACACCATGCAGCTTAAAAAACTGTTTACCAAATCACTGAGGAAGAAGGCCCACGGATTTGGCACATGGTCTTTGATGGAGCTTGCTCTAAGGAAGCTGTTGGGGCAGGTGTAGTCGTTGTGTCCCCAACACAGGAATACATTCATTTATCTTTCAAATTAATATTTTAGGTCACAAACAACATAGCAAAGTACAAAGCTTTGATTCTAGGCTTAAGCGTTGCTAAAGAAATGGGTATCAAAGGCCTGAAAGTGTTTGGAGATGCAGACCTCATATTCAATAGGTAAATAAAACTTTCTAGGCTAAGAATCCAAGGTTGAAGGCATACAGAGATGAGGTATTGAGGCTCAAGGATTATTTTAATGATTTCACCATTTCTTATATTCCAAGAATGAAGAACCAGCTTGCTGACTCCCTTGTTGTGTCTGCTATCACGTTTATTCCTCCTTTGCCTCCTAAATGGACATATGAAGTTCAGATAAAATATAGACCATCTCTGCCAGACAATATCAAATATTGGAGAGTTTTTGAAGACGATGAGGAAATTAACATGTTTTTACAAGTCATTGGGGAATGTGTTGAAATGCACATCGAACAAGAAAATGAAAACCATGGAAGAATGTGGCTGGTCCAAGTTAAAAAACCAAGATCGGCCGAGGAAGCATTGTCTAGCTGCATAGTAACCATATACCAAAGGGATTAGTGCCTCTAGAGAAGTTGTTCGACCAAAACGATGTGCCATATAAGCCTGCCGAAATATAAAATGAGTCTGTTGTTTGTAAACACAATATAGGGAGCCTATCCCATCCAAAATACATAAAGCTATCCACTCAATTGTCCTCTGCCAAGAATTCTAAGTATTGCACCCTCATGAAGCAATTTGCTAATATTTTTCCTGGGAATACAATGATCTCAAAACCTATAATACAAACATCATTCATCCCACTGGAAAAGAACACCACCCCTTTTAAGCAGAAATTAAGACTATCAACATTCTCTCACTGCCTTTGATTGAGAAAGAAATCAAGAAGTTGTTGGATGCCAAAATCATAGTTCCCCTAAGGTAATTAAAGTGGATAGCTAACATTGTGGTAGTAAGAAAGAAAAATGGAGAAATCAGGCTTTGTGTTGACTTCAAAAATCTGAACAAGTGCTCTAAAAAAGATAACTATCCCCTGCCTACGATGGAACACTTACTGCAAAGAGTTTCAAGGGATAGAGTCATGTATTTCTTAGATGGATTTTCAGGTTACAATCACATTGTTGTACATCCTGAAGATTAGGAAAAGACTGCCTTCACTACTCCTTGGGGCACTTTCATGTACTCTAAGATGCCTTTCAGACTTATGAATGTTGGGGATACTTTTCAAAGGGCCATGGACATAGCCTTCGTGGGAGAGAAGCACAAATTTATCCTTATTTATCTTGATGACATAATAGTCTTCTCCAGCAGCCATAAAGACCATTTATAGCATTTGAAGAAGGTCTTCCTAAAGTGCAGACAGTTTGGAATTTTAGTGGACCCAAAGAAGTCACAGTTTTCTCTAGAAGAAGGCAAACTTATGGGACATATTGTTTCTATTGAAGGTGTGACGATTGACCCAGCAAGGGTTCAAGCCATTCAGACATTGTCCATCCCAAGGTCAAAAAGGGACATTCAATCCTTCTTGGGTAAGATTAACTTCGTAAAGAGGTTCATTCCAAATTTTGCAGAGCTTGTAAAGAACATCACTTCCATGTTGAAGAGAGGAGCAGAAATAAAATGGACAGATGCTTCAAGAAGCTCTTTTGAAGCCATGAAGCAAGCTATCATGGAAGCTCCCACTCTAATAAACCCAAATTACACTAAGGAGTTTTGTATCTTCTCTTTTGCCTCTTATGATACACTTGCAGCAGTTCTGCTGCAGAAAAATGATGAAGGCATAGAGCACCCTGTGGCCTTTTTTAACAAGACTCTAAGGGATGCTGAACTAAGTATGACCTTATTGAAAAACAAGCTTATGCTCTCATAAAATCTTTAAAAGAATTTAGAATTGATATTCCAAAGTGGTTGCATATGTACCTTCAGCCTCAGTAAAAGATGTCTTAACTCAGCCAAATATTAATGGGAAGAGAGATAAATGGATTGCAAAATTCATAGAATTTAACATAGAGGTGAAGCCCACTAAGCTTGTCAAAGGCCAGGGCTTGGCTAAACTTATGGCTGAAGAAAATTGTAGCTTGTTAGACATAAATTCCATGGGTTTAAATTCAGATAATGAGAAGACAAAGGGAGCAGCAGAAGAGCAAAAGCAGAATTAGTCTTTGGCTGAAAATCTAGCCACATGTGAATGGTATTACAGCATAGTTCATTTTTTGCAAAAGCTAGAAGTCCCTCCAGGGCTTAGCTCAAGTCAAGCTCGTGCCATTAAACTCAGATCAGCCAAATTCTGCATTAACAAAAATCAGCTCTATTGGAAAGACCCATCTGGAATCCTCTTGAGGTGTCTAGATAAAGAGTAATTTGTGGAGGTCATACACCAATTCCATTCTAGCATTTGTGGTGGGCATCATTAGTGGAAAACCACAGCTCACAAAATCTTGAGGTCTGGATATTATTGGCCTACTCTGTTCTCTGATGTTTTTTCTTTTGTAAAAGCTTGTGACAAGTGTCATAGGTTTGCAAGAAGATAGCAGCTAAAATCTTTGCCCTTGAAGCCAATACAAGTCAATGGTCCCTTCCAGCTGTGGGGCTTGGACTTTATAGGTGAGATCAACCCACATTCCAGTGGTCAACACAAATGCATATTAGTAGCCACTGATTATTTCACCAAGTGGATTGAGGTTATACCCACTAAGAATGCCAATCATCAAGTTGTCATAATGTTCTTGAATGAGAATATTTTCACTAGATTTGGTTGCCCAAACAAAGTAGTCACTGATTATGCAACAACTTTCAAGGAAAAACAATTGATGGACATGACTGAATCCATGGGTATTCAAGTGGTGCATTCTACCTCATATTATCCTCAAGGCAATGGCCTGGCAGAGTCATCTAATAAGAGTCTGGCAAGGGTAATCAAAAAACTGTTAGAGGACAACAAAAAGAATTGGGATTCCAAGTTGAAGTTTGCACTATGGGCTAATAGAGTTACCATCAAAAAATCCATAGGGAATTCTCCATTTAAACTGGTTTATGGTGCTGATATTGTTTTCCCCATCTAGTTGATTCTCCCTATGGTTAAGTTCTTGCAAGAAGAACAAGATGAAGAAAATGACATGGTAAGAAGAATGAATAACCTAGTTGAACTACAACAGATCAGAGAGCAGCTGGTTGAGAAGTCAAAAGCTCATCAGAAGAAAATCAAAGAAACCTTTGACAGGAAGGCAAAAGTGGAAAATTTCCAAGTTGGTGACTGGGTGCTTAAATGGGATGCATTTAAGGAAAATAAAGTTAATCATGGCAAGTTTGACTCCTTATGGATAGGTCCTTTTGTCATCACTCAAGTTTAGCAAAACAATGCATTCATTTTGCACAGTCTGGAAGGAGGAAATACTTTTGGTAGCCTAGTAAATGGGCGGTTCTTGAAACTTTTTTCATTTAAGGCCTTAAAGCCTTGGTATTGTAAATATGTTTTTCTTTCAGTTTTTATTTCATGCTAAATAGACTACATGACTAATGGAACACTAGGAGGAATATTTGATCTTGTTTTTACAGGAAAGGTGTTGTTCTGCAGTTCTTGAAACCTCACAGGGAGGCTTTCATCTCCAGAAGGATCCAGTGTTAGCCTTGTGGGCAAACGGTCCAAAATGGATCCAAGTATGCCCTTTAAAGTCTCCATAAGCCAGCATAATCATGCCAAAGGATCCATTAATGCCCTTAAAATCTTCAATTTTTTCTCAAAGATCATCTAATGATCAAAATCAACGCAAGAGGAAAGCCCTTGGAAGGGCATAAATGCACTATCGGGAGGCTAAAATGCTTAAAAAACCATGAAAAACCCACAAACGTAGACTTAAATAGACGAATGAACAGCCATCATTAGATCTGGCCGATCAATGGCCCACATCTAGGCGGCTAATCGCAATCGGCCGAGCAGAGGGGATAATCTAAAGGTGGGTGCATGACACCACCGATCAGCGATCACTGATGATCGGATCAGCCGGTCGCATTGGCAGGGAGCATATGTTATATATATATAAAGGCCGAGGGAGTGAATGACTCACAATTGCAATTTATCACATCGCTAACATCGCATCGGCGCTATACTAAGGGGTGGGGCCAATGCACATGCATATCAACGACCCGATACCTAGACCCGACCGCAGTATATATGAGAATTCATAAAGGTTGAAGTTCGTGCCAAAGCCATTTTAAAAGCATTTTCCATGTATTTCAACATATAACAAAATACAAAGGGAAATAGGGGCAGTGCAATAGCGACGAAACCTGGACCCAATGGGTTTCGTGAAGCAAAATATATATGTTTTCAAGTCCGCAAAAGCCCATTTTTTAATGTTTTTGTGTGTTTTTGTTGTTTAAACGAAATACGATGGAACCTTTGGCCGACACCGATTGCAATGAGTCCCAGGCCTGAAAGGTTCGGGAAGTGAAATACATAATTTTTCAAGTCCGCCAAAGTCCTTTTTTAATGATTTTCAATGTTTTAGGCACATTTTAAAAACACAAAGAAATCATGAAATAGGCAGGATTTTGGGCGGGCCATGGGAGGTAAGCGATTTAGTCTGAGTTCCACCCGATGCCATACAACGGCTGCCATGTGTCCAAGGCGAGGAGAGAGAAAACTACCTTCATCAGGCGATTAACTTCAGTACAAAAAAGGCGCCCGAAATGGATCATCACCGTTGGATCTAGGACTTCCAGATCAATGGTGGAGATGCATTACCACTGCAAGGGCAGACCTGAGAGGAGAATAAGCCATATCTAATTATGTTTTAAGTCTAAAAAGGATAGAGATAGAAGGGATTTTCATAAGGTTGCTGTGTTTTACAGAAAATAGTCATTCTAAATATTTATAGGGAAAATAGAGGCCCAATAGCCCTTCCATCGCAACATAGCTCACCCTAAACAGAAATAGTCATGGAGCACACGCAGCTAGCCTGAAATAGAATCAATCAGGAAGCATAGACAGCTCAACACCCCCAAACCGACAAAGCAGTCATGGAGCATTAACATATAGTGTAGCTCATCCATAACAACATAATCATCATGGAGCATCTCTGGCATAGGAGAACTCCCAGACAGCTCAACAAGCTACCAAAAATATCTGAAAGCAGTTACTCTACTGTCAGAAGCAGAAAAATCCGATCCCATGCTTGCCTAGAGGGCATCAAATCAGTTAACGATGCAGATCAGACAAATTAAGACTCTGAGCCTCTTAGAGCTCAGGAGCATTATAAACAAGATATAAACAGTTGAGATTATGATGTAATATAGGTTCAACTTCTGGAGATTATTCCTCCTCTGTTCCTTCAAGCTTCTCATCTTCATTCTAGAAATATAAGCTTCTTTTGCCATTATATGTTCAAATTCCATTCTCTTTGTTGTTCTATGTTTGCAGTTGAACAATTCGTTCATTTCTTTGTGTTTAAGGCCAAATAACTTTCATCTTATCTCTGCTTTGATAAATTAGATTTGCAAGCTTCTTTGTTGCCTGTAGCTAGCCCTCTATATGTGGTCATATATGCATCTTCCACTACAGTCAGTATTCTCTTTTGCTGCCTGTAGCTAGCCATTCATTTATGTTTATGTATGCAATCTACTGGTATAGTTAGTACTCTCCATCTATCCATTGAATTTATAAATTATTGAGCATTAGTGGTCTAAAGCCTTGTATTGGTGAGAGCATTCATGCATGCCTTGAGTGAAAACAAAGCTGAAATGGTTATCTAACTTGATCCAAACCATCATTTATTCCAATAGTTCAGAGAACAATATTGAAGATTATATGTTACCAGGCATCTCCGATCTACAACCAAAGAGAGTTTCTTGGAGTAATAACAAAACCCATGACCCCATACACATCGCCAAGCCAAGAAGTAAGATCACCCAGTAAGTTAATGCAATTGAATTCAGTTAGAGAGAGGATACCAAAAAATTAGCCAAAAAGTATCATCGAGCACAAATGCACAGAGAAAGATAACAGACATTGGTCCTTCTATGTGAATTTCAATCTTTCACAACACTGGATTGGAGGATCTTAAGTAGCATATTTTTTTGTATGAGGAAGTTTAGAATGTTAAGCAAGTACAAGATGAACATATAAAGGTGGCATAGTTGAAGACCACTTTTAGGGATTGCATATTAACTTAGTATATGAAATATAAGAACACCACACCAAGAGGACAAGGTAGAGGATTGGGAAATATCAAGAAATCATTGTTAAAAGAGTTCTGAAAGCCGAAATAAAAGTCTTAATATATTATAGATATTAAGGAAATTAAACAACGTGTTGGTGAAATAGTATGGGACTTTCACCATAGGTTCAATTTTGTTTTAGAATAGTTTTCATTCCCAATCCCAAATATACAACATTGAGAATGGTTTATTCTAGGTCTGTTGTTGCATATACGTATTCTATCAACTAAGAAGAAGCTTTCCACACAGTCTAAACCACTAGAGATTGCCATGAAGATAGAGACAACCATTGCAAGTAGTAAAAGTAGTGTAGGGATGGAATAAGTCCAGTCACATATGGTAGTGTTGACAATACAATTGCAGGACCTAGAAAAAGGAAAAGAGAAGCACGAATAGTTTTGGTGCACCATATGCAGAAAGAAGGGATGTCATAGAAATTAATGTCCAACTATCACAACATACATGGCTATGAGAGTTGTGAATCCATTAGTGCAAGGTAGGGTATTATGGTGTGAGGTTTTTGGAGTTTGGGGACATATACCCACATCTTGTCCGATGATGTAGAAGTATCAAAGCTCAATAAAAGCAATGTTTTGCAAATTTTTAAAGTTAGTAGGGCCTAACATCCATATGTGTCTTGCATTGGACTTACTAAGAGAGTGCACTATTGATACATACAAGGTGCAAGGGGAAGAAGGTTATGAAAACACAATTCCATTATATAACACACCCAGAGGATACAATCCAGGAAGAGGCCAAGGGATGCAGGGCAAAGGTTGGGTATTTCTAAGTACAGGAAGAGGAGCATTTGGAAGGGGTCAAGGGCTAATCCTTTGTTATAACTATGAGTAGACAAGAAATTACGTGAGAGACTTCCCTAACCCCTGAACAAGTTGTACCTAATGTAAGCAATTGGACCATGTTATGAAAGGAATGGCCTCAACTTATTTTGAAGTGGAAGGAAAAGAATGGACAAAATGTGTAGATGACAACCATTGAAGAGTGTATAGATCTATCACAAGTAGGAGAAATGATGCGCAAAGGAGAAATTATGGGAGAAGATGCCAGTGGACCAGGGAACTAGCCATACCAATGGTTGAGAAAAGAAATAGAGCCACCTGCCAAGTTTGGTCTAGTAATGGAAAAAGAATCACGGCCTGCAAGTGGGATATTCCTGTAGAGCCGTGACTACCTCCATTTCTTACTTAAAAAGAGCAGTGCAATCTACCACCACGACATCCACTGTCTCGACTCCATCCTTCACAACGGCTTCATGTTGTTCCCTAACCTCTAGCAAAGTTGAAGGTTGTGACTTCAACTCCAACTCTGTTATCTTCAAGTTCAAATCGAATTGAACTCTAGCCACTTGTATATTGGCGACGCGCACACCTGCAGCTTGCTTTCTGATCTTTGCCTCCAACAATACTTCCTTTGGTATGTGCAGTTCAAGCACTACACTGTGGGCTTCTTCCACTGCCCATTTGGTCAAATATTCAGTCGTGGTGATGATATACTGCACACTTGTCTTTTTTCCTAGAGGCTAAATCACTCCTACAAAATCAATTGCCCATTTCTCAAATGACTGCAATAACACCTACGGATTTAGAGGCAGCTCATCCCTCCGCGATGGCCTACCCATCCTCTGACATGTGTCGCATGCCCTGCAATATGCTTTAGAATCCTTATGTAGTGTCGACCACCACAACCTAGTGCGCAAAATCTTATGCGATGTTGATTTTCCTACATAATGTCCTCCCATAGTTCCTCCATGTGGTTTAGTGAGGATACTATTTCTTTCAAAGTTGGGCACATAGCATCGAAGTATTTCGTTCGATCCCATTTTATATAAATGTCCTGCAATTACAGAAAATTCTATCGCATGCACCACCAATTCTTTCTTTTGTTGACTGGTGTATCCCTCTGGAGCTGTCCATGTGGTCAAAAAGTGGATAATTTTTGCAAATTGATTATCCGCTATGTGCACCGTGAAGAGTTGTGTGTTACACAACCCTTCCTCCAAATTGGTAGGCTCCTCTCCTATTTCAATGTGTGAAAGCTGGTATGGCCCTGCATTCAACCTTCCTGGCTTCACAATCACCTCAAAATCATACTCTTGAAACAACAATATCCATTTGTATATCCCCCCCCTCCCCCCAACATAGGCTTGTTGACTAAATACTTAAATGCAGAATGGTCTGTGTACATCTTGAAATGTCACCTAGCAACTAATAACTGAACTCTTGGAGCATGTACACCATAGCCAACCCTTCGCGCTATGTCATCAAGTAATTCTTTTTAGCCTTAGATAACTTCATGCTTGCAAACGCTGTAGGGTGATCCAGTTCTCCCTCGCCAACCTATATCGACACTGCTCCTAGCACAATAAATGAGGCATCTACATGCACATGGAACTCCTTCCAATCCAGGAAGAATAGGATTGGCATGGTGACCATTTTCTCCTTTAGTATGTCTAGGTTGCATTGACATTCTTCATCCCAAAAGAATGTAGCTTCTTTCTTCATTAGCTTTTCCATAGCCGCAGTAATCTGGGCATAACTTTTGATGAACTTCTGATAATATCCAGTATGGCCCAGCGTAGTGCACAACTATTTAACACTCCTTGGGGCTTCCAAATTGATTATCACCACGATCTTAGTAGGGTCCACCATGAGTCCTTGTCTACATACCACATGACCCAGCAAGATCCCAAAAGGGACACAAAACTAGCATTTCTTCAGGTTTAGTGCAATCTAATACCTTTGGCATGTATCCAACATTAAGTGCAAACTGTCTACATGGCACTTAACTAGCCCAAACAATGTCCAGTCATCGAAGTAGACTTCCAAGAACTTGTGAATGGACTATTTGAACGCTGCGATGACCACGCACAAAAATATCGTCGGTGCATTCTTAAGTTTGAAAGGCATCACTATATATTGGAAACATCCCCATTCTTTCGCAAAGGTAGTCTTACTTCTGTCTTCTAGCGCGATATTTATCTGATGGTATATAGAGAACCCATCAGTGAATGAATTGGCCTCCTATCTAGCAACATTATCTAATACTTCATCTGTGAACGGAGTTGGAAAAGGATCATGAACGCAAGCATCATTGAGCTTCCTAAGATCTACACAAATCCTTATTTCATCCTTCTGTTGCTTTTCCTGGATGACCATTGGACTCACCCAATCAGATTCCTCCATTGGTTCAATAATACTCGCTACAAGAATTTTGTCCAACTCCAAGCGGACCTTTTCCTTGTATTTCGGATTAAGGCGATATGGCCTCTACTTAATAGGCTTCGCATCTGGTTTAAAATTGATTTTCATGACTCCCAAATCGCCTATGATGCCTTTCAAGTCTGAAAATTTTGTGGGAAATAAATCTTGATATTCGTGGAGCAACTCAATGACTTTATCAACTATAACATCATCCCAGTAATCCCCAATCTTCACAAACTTCAATTCCACTTCTGTTCCAATGTTTACTTGCTTAGTTTTCAGTGGCACGGTGATGTCAGGGTTCTTTATCTGCGGTCGCTCTACTTCATGGTGGCCTTCTGCTTCGGGGATGTTAATATTCCTTGGATCCTCATCCTCTTCTTCAGCAGTCATATTGTAGCATTCCACCACATGGCACAGCTGGGTGCTTCAATCCTGTTGAATCAATTCCAAGGGATCCTACGAAATTCTGAAGATTTCTACCTTAACCTCCTACAACACTTCATCAATACTTTCGAATCTGTCTTCAAAGTTGAATGTCTGCACAAATCCTTCTCTTAAGATATCCCATTCCATGGTTCCATGGTGGAGCTCTGTTTCCAAATACCAATTCAAAGGGATAATGTCCAAGGTGTGACAGAAAACATGCACTCACTCTGGTTGCGGCTCTGTTCCATAAACCTTAGTCCACTTTGCCAAATGATCGTGCAGATCATTTCTCCCCTCATACTTATCAGTCAACCGTACCTTGGGGTGATCAAATCACATCCTCATCATCTTCCTATAGCCGTGCCATTCTTCAAAACTGTCTTTATTCATACCCCACCACTGTGCAGGCGTAGGGCATAGTGCCAAATCCAGCACTTGGAAGCGATGCTTCTCAGGAACTTCCCTTTCAAATGCATCGAGAAATTTATCTACATTGGTTAGACCATCATAATAAGGTAAACTTATTACCTCAGATGATACACAGTGCAACGATTTAGTCATCATATTACAACATAGCATAGATACTTCGTGCAACCTATTCTTCCAGTTCTTCAATTCTTTGTTTGAGTCTGATGTACAGGAGCTTTCACGGTCCCATGCAATTTTTCCATTGGGTGTCGGATTAACCCAATCTTGGTATTGTGTTGTTATCTTATATATCTAGTCCAAATCATCGTCGCTTTCCTCATAGTTGTAGACTAGTTCAGTATAGCATAGTCCTTCTGCAGGGTCCAATGGTACTACCACACAGAGCATTTTCCTTTCAAATGACATTGTCTACTTCTTCAAATTGATGACCCCATTCATGTCGATAGCCCAATCAATTCCAAGGAGCATAGGATATGGATTGTTGTCATCAACAATCTCTATTACCTCAAAGTCATCCAACACGCTCACACCTTCGATATCTACAGTTTACCCATGCAATCTCCCCATAGGGATAGTCTTCTATTGATTTGCCATTCTTAATTGAATCGGAGACCACTGTAGCACAAGCCTCCCCATATTTTCCCAAGTCTGTTTAGGAAAAACATTGCATCTGACCCCAGATCCAAAATAACTTGATCCATATCGTATTCTCCTATTTGCACAGTGAGACTCATCTTGCGTCCTGTTATCGTCTTATGTCTTCTGATCTTTCTGACCGTGCGGTGCCCATCAAACGCATTATCCCTGCCAGCACATTTATTTATCAACTCCTACAATCATTTCACAGCCCTGTTGTCACAAAATAGTTTCATGCAAGTTTCCAGGACAGTAGTAAGCATGGAGGGGTCAACTTCTTCGGATAGCATATCCTGACTTCCCGACATAGAGGCTTTAGCGAAGATTTTCTTTACTTCAATGAACATTTCCTTTGCACGCTCCAGATCAAACCCAACTTCTTTTTCTGGAGCATTATGGATCCATCCACCTTCTTCAGGTTGTTTTCCCTTATTGTCACCAATCTTCATACCACTTCACAACATGATATTAACATTGGGATCCTCTTCGCGAGGCTATGCCCTCATCATCTGTAGGTTCTAGGTAGAGTGTCAAGGCTATGCCTTCTTCTCCTACATTTTAGCTATCAATATAGGGTATTCTTCTATCGCGTGGTCAAACTGGGTGCAATACCAACATGATGAGAATTTCTAGCTCATACACTCCCGCAATTATAGCAAATAACTTTCCCTCGACCTCTACCAGGTCGTCCTCCTCCTCAAGCTCGTCCACATCCGTGATATCCTCCTCATTCTCCCCCAGTGCCTTGATCTAGAGGCCAAGTTTCTATTTGCATCTGATTTGTGTGCATCCTCTCCATCATTAGCTCATAGCTATGACATATATGCTCATCATGTCCTACAGATTTACAAAAGTTGCAGAATAATTGTTGTGGCGTTTGTACAAATTTTTGTAGTAAGTGGCAATTGTTTGTTACATGTTTTCCTACTACTTGACAGACAATGCACCACAATGCTAGCCTTGTACTTGGTCCAACTTGAGCTTCATGCCTTAGGGGCATTGGGCCTCCTCCTACCATATAATTTGCGAAAATAGGGTAGTGATCCTTATCATTCCCTTTTCTTTTACACTTGAGGCACCAAACTTCTTCACGCACTTTTGACCAGGTCACTTTTTCCTTCTTCAGGCTTTGAAACTCCAAGTAGAGAATCCCCAACTCTGCATGAATCTGTTGAGCTCCCAACATTGCATCCTGAATTGGTGTCTCATGTAGTCTCATTTTGATCTCCAGCACTTCTGCTTGTGTTCCTATCTTTAGTTTTGATAGAGAAATCCTTAAGTGAGGCAGGAACGCAGCTATAAACCAGTCGTGGTGCTAACTGTCTATGAGATTCATACTAGCTTTGTGGATTCCACACATCAGTCTCTGATCTAGCTCCCAGGGTGTTTCATCGATCCTCATCACAATTTCCTTGAATCCCACTACTGATTGTGTTTCAGACTTAGGCCTTCTGGATTCCTTATTCAAAGTAGTCTAAGTGTCCACTAATGATGCCAATAGATTATCAGTGCAGTACTTA
Source organism: Pinus taeda (assembly GCA_000404065.3). NCBI lineage: Eukaryota > Viridiplantae > Streptophyta > Pinopsida > Pinales > Pinaceae > Pinus > Pinus taeda. The sequence goes on from APFE031400360.1 coordinate 115,247, forward strand.
ATGTAGCACGTCAACGCGCGAGCTTGTAGAGAAGTAACAAACTATGCTTTCTTCATATAATCATCTGTAATATTCTTTGTTGTCCACATGGCCTTTGCGATGAACCAAAACTAGTCCGAGTCTTCATTTCCCAAGCCCTTGAAAGCATGAAATTTCATCATATTCAACATATTGAATAGTGGTGGAGGTAGTGGTGGTGTGGGTGAATGAGGTATTCACATAAACCCTTGCCTTATTAACTGGACAATGCTCTGTGGTGAATTCTGTGTTGCTCCCTTGTCGTCACTTAGAAGAGGCTTGATCAAAGGGCTATATTCAGGGCCTATTCTCCCTATATCCCTAAAGAACTTTCCACTTTGTGTAGCTCCAAACATCAAGGTAATGGCATAACTGCTTTTCACACAAGAGAATCTTAATCCAAGTATTCAAAGATCTTAAGTACTTACCTCGCAGTCCCTTGAAAAAGCACCACTTTGCTTCATTATAACTCACTGAGGTGTCAACCGCGAATTCCGTCACAAATCCTCCTATGACTCGATCAAGCCAGTGATCGATGGCACGTGCGATCTTATCTTTAGAAGCTTCCAATCTCTGCACTAGCTCTGGGGTCCACACTATTGGACTATTAAGCCTCCACCTTCCTTGGTCGTCTGCCAAATTAGCGATCCAGTCCTATAGTTAGATTGGGAAGGTGCAGAAGAAGATTTCATGTATCTCTGTGTATAGGTATTTGTCCAACCACTGTTCTTTCGTCAGGCATGGATTTCTGTTTTCTTGAGCTGCGAATTCATGGATCTTTCTATCCAACCACTCCTTAATTTCTTTCTTGGTCAGATTCCAGTGATGGCGCATCATACATCTCTTATGCAGATCCCTAGTCCTGGCAATGAAACCATTTTCTGGCTTAGTGGGTCCTGACCCAGGTTCATAGTTAGCTTCGCCAAACAAATCCCTACACTACTGGCCCTTTCAGCATCTATCTGTGAAGCGCAGACTGAAGTCTTACCCGAAGCAGTATGGGGGGATGTTGGAACCAAGTTGCCGCACCCAAAGATCAGTGTAATGTCGTTTTATGCCCTAAATCTGTCTTCGCCCAGATCGATAAGCTTTTAAGGCTTATCAATGTAACTTCCTTTAATCAGCTTCTAAATCTCCACGAACATTTACAACTATATTTCACAGACCCTGAATAGGTGAATCCACTACTTACACATATCAAAGATTACTTATAACCCAATAGTTACTTGGATTAGCTTAAGTGTTCAATGACTTCAACATACAACAAGATAATCTTTGCGTAAACAATTAGCAGTAATTGCATTCACATAACAGTAAAAATGGTGCAAAGTCATGCATCAATACAGTATTATTTCATAGTTTCGTGAAATGGTCGAAGGTCGTACGCATTCAGAGGTAGTGGAGGGTATTGAAGCAATGTTTGAAGGTTCCTCCAGCATTAAACTAGTTCACCAAGACTCTTGACAAGAATCTCGGGTTTCTCTACAAAAATGAGGGCTTAGATGTGGTCACTGTGCTTTGCACTTGGGAAGGCTCAATGAACAGCCATGGGGGTTTGGATTCAAGGTGGAACCACAAGATTTTGACCCACATGTTCTCACCGCTTTGGGACTGGTTGCTTGGTACACTAACTCCCCATGGGCTCTCGATGGTCTGTTCTTACGGGCTATTTTGACTATTGTGGTGGGTGTTTTGTTGCTTAAAGAACCAAAAGGACCTAGAGACCTGGCGGATTATGTAGGCCACCCTCCCTAACCAGTTGGGCTTTCAGGACGTTAGCCATGCTCTGGTATCCTGGCTAACAGTTTTGGTGGTGCCTTGCCCTTGTCTAGCGCAGCCCCTCAGTTTTTTTCTACTTCCCTCTAGGCATCAGATTCCCAAGTTGTCGCAGACTCCTTCCTTTTATAAGGTTGTTGAGGATTTGTCCTGATTCCTTTCAAACTGACCTATAGCGGCTCTGCAATTTTCCTCCGCTGTGCGACCTGGGGTTTTTCTGCGGGAGGATGACTCTTAGTTTCAGGTAAAACCTTCTAGCATCCAAATTTTTATAAAACTTCCAGAAGGGATTTCTCTCTTGATCTGGGTTAGACAGGAATAAAGGGTTTTACTTCTGAAGCACTCCATTATGCAGAAAGTTGGTTATCCAGCAAATATGCAAAACTTAATTTCTGGTGGCAGAGTATTACAGGACTGTTGTTTCCTGTAGGATTACAAAATATAAACAACATCCACAATAGTCCTTAATCTAAGGTTAAGAGGGGGGCCAGGGCCCATCAAAACAACCTCCAATTTAGGAAAAGGAATAGGGTCTAATTCATCAAAAAAACATGAAGTCACTATGAACCAGATGAACAGAGGCCTCTCGTTCAAGAACATTCTTTAAGGGAAAGGAACAACAACAAAAAGAAAAAAAACAATAGGATAGTTCTACCTCCAGTCCATACATAGTGGAGCTTATGAACTCAATCAAAAAACTTACCATAGAGGACACAAAAGAAGATATGCAATGTGCCTCCTTTGAATCACAAGATGTAATATGTCAATTTAATTGATTTTGGCCAAAACTTGAGGAACTATTTCACTGGATTTTGACCAACTGGTCCCTTGACTGTGAAATACATCTATGTTCTAAAGGTTTTTTCATAGTTAAATTGCCATCTCCTACCAACAGAGATTGTATATTGCAGGAGGGGCCATGGATATGGGGAACAATGGGTTTCTTTATTACTCCTTGGTTTCCAGCTTTTAATGCAAACACCATGGTCATCTCAAGAATGTCGGTGTGGATTTGCTTGCACAACCTCCCTCTTTATTTCTGGGATGAGCAAATTCTTTCAGGCATTGGGAACAGCATTAGGAAATACCTAAATATGGATACCCAAATATTGGAGGAAAGGATCTATACACATTCCAGGATTTTTGTGGACATGGATCTTAGCATAGGCCTGTCGGACTGCATTCATCTAATCCATAAGAAAATGAATTGGACTCAGACATTGGACTATTAAAACACAACCTTCAGATGTAGAATTTGCATACAAACATGGCACCTTCAAAATCTATGCCCAGAAGCCAAAAAAGACAACAACGGAAGGAAGAGAAATGGGAAGTTTCAAAAAGGGTGGAATTTCCATCCATCCCCACAGGATATGGAGGAAGAAGAAGCTGAGAAGGAGTCCACACAGAATCGTTTTTCTACCCAACAGGAAATGGAGGAAGACAAAGCTGTGGAGGAAATCCCACCTCTTGGGAACAACTAGGCCGCACAAGCACCACAAGTGGGCTTAGCTCAAGTTCCCAGGGGAACTCAGGACAACAAAGCATTAGTTCCCCAGGGGGAGAAAGTGTCAGAATCAATGGAACCAAGTGGGTACAAGAGAATACACTCATTAGACAATTCAGATTCAGATAAAGACATTCTTCGACCTGATGATCCCATGCTCGCTCTTGTCACCACCCAGCAAGGAGGTTGGTGCAAGGTCGAGAAGAAAAAAGGGAGGAAAACTTAGTTTTTCTACCCATTGTATATTAGTTTCTTTTAATGAATGTTCTTGCTTACCACCAGCCTTTGGCTGGGTGATTCTTGACTATCTACAATTTACAACATGTAATCTTATTTTTCTATATTAATAAAAATACGCTTTTTTCCTAGAAAAAGATGATATATGATCCATATTGAAGCAGGCAAAGCTTGTGATGGGGCCCAATGAGGCATTCCTTCTACAAATGTAGCTAAACTTTGTCGCCCACCTAGAAATTTTGTGGCACCCAATGTTGATCATGTTGTTGTTGGTACATAGCATTGGCTCTGTCCAATATGTCATGGACCTGCTAGCAGATGTGTTGAATGCACTCAATGAAGTTGTTAACCCTGTCAACTTTGGATTGGACATGATTTGAATATGCCTAGGTAACTGCAAATGGTATGGCCACATCAATGGGACATAGTGGGTGGAATCTAAATCCCACCTGAAAGGGGCTGTGTCCAGTTGAGCTATGGAGATCTTTATTGAAGTTGTGTTGGACATAAGGGAGCCTTTCATCCCAAGTATGTGGATGCTTCAAATTGTACATGCACAGAATTTCTATGATCATCATGTTAACAACCTCTGTTTGGCCATCAGTTTGGGGGTGGAAGTCATGGACTTAGTGAGCTTGCTATCCAACATTGATGAGAGACTTGACCAAAATGTACTTAGGAACCTATTGTCTCGATCTAATATTATGGACTATGGGATCCCAAACTGTACCCACATTCATTCAAAGAAGAGATTAGCAGTGGCTTCTATTGTGATACTCTTTTTGCAAGTTTCTAGAATGGCCATATTAGAGAATATGTCGACGACCATGAAAACATAGTGATTTCCATGCTTAGTAAAAGGAAGCCTCGACATGTAATCTGTGGAAATGGATTTCCAATGTTGACTAGGAGTAGGTAGAGGAGTATATATGTCTTTCTTCTTGATGGTTTGTTTCGCAATGGCACAATGAGTGCAAGATCTGATGTACTTCCCAACATCCTGTTGAAGGTTCAGCCAACAAAATTACCTCTCCATCACTACCACTATTTTCTCTCCCCTGAAATGTCCAACGACCCAAGTGTAGTGCACCTCCCAAATCATCTTGGAATGCTTGCTTAAAGGAACAAAGAGGTGTCCCAAGTGGCATAACATTACATCTTGGAGGTGAAAATTTGGAACTTGCTTGCCTTCCATGAGAATTTGGTATGTGTCACCAAATCCTGGATCGTTGTTGTAAAGATGCGGCCACCCTGTAGTCTTGTGCCCATAAGAGTCGAGAAAAATAGTCAGCGCCATGACCGGTGGCTGGCTAAGGTAGTCTGCAACATTTTTGGTGCTTCCCTTCTTGTACTTAATGTTCAAATGGAATTGTTGTAGGTATGTGGACCAATTTTGATGGTGATCGTTCTGGAACTTCCCCTGTGCATGTATGAATTGCAGGGGTCTGTGGTCTGTGTGAATGACTAGTTCCTTCCCCACAATGTAATTCTTCCATTGTTGGCAGGCCTGCACAATGTAATACACCTCTTTATCATAGATGGGATACTTTTGTACTATGTCTGAAAGTGTCTCACTATGATATGCCACTAGATTTTCCTGTTGAGTAAGAACTAGTCAAATAGCATAGTCATACGCATATGTCTCAATCTCAAATGGCTATTTCATGTCTAATAACGTGAGCACTAGTGTATTGTAGAGGCGATGCTTCAACTCAGCAAATTCCTTATCTTGGGATTTGCACCAAAAGAAATTTTATTTCACTCCTCCCTTGGTGTCTTGACTCAAAGGCCAAGTGATATGAGAGAACCCCAACACGAACCTGCAGTAGAAGTTGGCAAGACCCAAAAAGTTGTAGAGCTTTGTTAAAGTGGTTGGGGCTAGCCAATCCCAAATGACTTTTATCTTGGCTGGGTCCACATGCACACCCTGCTCATCAATGATGTACCCCATATATTGAACTCGGGTAATACCAAAAGTGCATTTCTCCAAATTGGCACACAACATGTTTTGTCGCAATGTTTGGAGGACCTGTCAAATATCGTGGAGGTGCTCTTCCCAACTGTGGCTGAAGATCATAATGTCATCCAAATACACCAACATGAACCAGTTCGTGAAGGATCGCAAGATGTCATCCATCAGCCTCATGAAGGTTGCAGGGGAATTTTTCAACTCGAAAGGCATGACCAACCATTTGAAAAGGCCCTCCTTGGATTTGAAGGCAGTCTTCCACACATTGGAGGGTTCGAGCGGTACCTAGTGATAACCAGAATTCATGTCATTATTGTTGAAATACTTGGCCCCCTTGAGCTAGTCCAGAAGGTCATCAATCCATGGGATTAGATACCTATTTCGAACAGTGATCTTTTTCAACGCCCAATAGTCAATGTAAAGTCTTCTGGTCCTCTCCTTCTTTTGTACCAATAAAATCAGGCTCCTACAAGGTGATGAACTTGTCTTGATGTTCCCTTTCTGCAATAGCTCCTAAATATACCTCTTGATTTCATTTCTCTCCATAACGGAGCATCGATAGATCGTTCCATTAGGTAGCAGCATGCCCGGGGTCAGATAGATGGAGTGTTTCACCTAACATTGTAGAGGTACCCCTATGGGTGAGGTGAATATGTCCCTATACTCCTCCACAACCTTTTCCACCTGCTGTTGTCATGTGGAGGAGCCTTGTCTAGAGGATGTGACCACAATCTTCTTCTTGCCCTAAGGGTGAAACATAAGGAAAACAAATTTTCCAGTCTGGGAAATGATTTTACTGCATTGCTTCGCAGTGATCAAATAAATGGAGGTGGGCGATGCTACCTCCAGTATTATGTACAAATTATTGCCCAAAGTAATAATAATAGTGTGAGACCTAGACTCATACACAACATGTCGCTTCCATAAGTATGGTTGGCCTAATAATACATTGCAAACTTCAAGAGGAACAACATCTCACAATACCTCATCTATGAAGGGCTTGATGTTGTAGGGAATGTGACACAGTTGTTTGACACAGAGATCTTGCCCTTGGTGAAGCCACACGATGGTGTATGACTACAGGTGTGGTGTGGTCAGAAGGCCCAACCAATTCATGACCTTTGCTAAAATGAGGTTCTTTTGGCTCCCACTGTCAATGATGAATTGCAGCAAAGAAACCTTCACCCACATATGTGAGTGGAAGAGCCTCTCCCCCTCCTCTAGATCTTCGAGCTCATCCTTCTAGATCTTTGTGGTGGAAATGGTGTCACTAGGCTCTGCATCGATAATCTTCTTCCCTTTGTCATTCCCCTTGTCAGTTTCTGACTCAGAGTTGGAACATGCATCAGATTTGGAAGCCTTCAACTCAGCTACCAGTGACTGCTTGGCTCAACATTCTCTTGTGTTATGAGTGGGGCTCTTATGGAACTCACACCATTTCCCTGTGTCCTTCTTTGTCTTCATGGTGTTGTTATTTGCTTGTGTCTTTGGAGGGTTGTCCTCAGTTTCCCCACCTTGGCTTTTTCCTTTATTCTGTGGTTTGGGGGCTCCTTTCCCTTGCTTCGGATTCACAAATCCAAAGTCTCACTTCTTTTATTTAACTTTCTACTCGATCTTGACAATGTATCGATAGGTGGTGCCAAGCGAGGAGATGTCCAAGAACTCCATCTCGTCTTGGATGTACTAGTGTATACAGCTGCGGTGCTTGAGTACTAAATGGCACTCTGAATCCTTGATACCCATCTTTGTTCGAAATATATGGAAAACATTTGTGAACTCTGGCACATCTTAGTCCCTTCACTGCCGCAGCATGGTTCATTTTATGTATTTATCTTCATAACTCCTGACAGGGTAATATTGTTCCTTGATGGCGTGTTGGAAATAATTCCAAGTGGGTGCCACTAAAAACAGTGAGGATTCCCTCTCATCCTTTTGTTCACAGTACATTTCCCACTAGTCCTTGACATGTGGGGCAACTTTGAGGAGTGCAAAAGTAATATTTTCTCGATTGGAAAAGTCATGAACTTCAAAATATCCTTCCAACAGATTTAATAATCTATCTATGACATTTGCATCTATCTAGCCTTAAAACATGGGAATGGAAAAGTTAACTTGTACCTTAAAAGGAGTGGCGCCTCTAGAGTGGTTTTTGGATGAAGATGTGTCACTTGTGGGTAGTCATCGAAGGATCTGGGAAAAGTTATCCATCATCTCGTTCCTTTGTTGCTCGAGGGCTTCCTCAAGCAATATTTTGAAAGTATCTCCTACGTCCTCGTCTTTATTTTCTTTTGCCATGGGAGGTTGTCAGGGTTTGCAAGGCTAGTCTTGCAAAGGTTCAACCAGTTCAAGCCCTAACTCCTTATACCCTGACCTCGTTGGGGACATGCAAAGAAAAAAAGAGAAAGAGCATATTGCTCTAATACCACTGATCCAGACTTATCCAAGAATGCAACAAAATAAATATATACACATAAAAACAAAGGTGCAACAGAAATAAAACTTCATTTCATTAATATCAAAGAACTGAAATATGCTTACATACAAAAATGGAAATAAATTAGCTCAGGTGATGGTAGCTCATCTCTGAGAAGAGATGTGGTGGCTACTGCCCTCTGAACTGTGTTACAATGAGACTCAAAGGTATATTTACTATTGATAAATAATGGAAAACCCTAAATATCCAAAAAACTAACCCTAGGAGATGAAGCACCAAAACTATGGGCCTCGTTAGGGTAAATCGATACATCAACTTCCTGGGGTCATAACTTTATAATATGATCTTTGTTTGATACGCACTGCACTAGAAAGATCTATTGGAGGACTATAATTTTTTACGGCAATCATTAATTAAAGACTCATGTTTTCCCGTTTTCCCAAAAAACAACATTTAGGGCCTCAAAACGGCTCTGGAAGTTCAGGACCCAAAAAAACTGCCAAAAATAGTAAATTGTGCTACAGTCAAGGAAACTGAAAAACGAAAAGAAACAATGTTGGGAGTCCAAGTGGAATAGGCAAGTGGCCACCAATATCCACCTACATCACAAACCAAAGCTGATTTGGTCACCTATCCAACTAAGAATGGCCATCAATAAAGAATCTTCCCTATTAACAAGTTGGTGGGAGTAGAAGTTAATATTGATGAAGTCAAGAGCATTGTTGATTTTGAGGTAATTTGAGATTATCGATGACACTAATCATTATCCAACATTACTTGGGATTGATTGGGCCTTGGACAATCAATTTATAATTAACCTTAAGAGAAGGCAAATGATATTTGAATTATGAGACTTATGATTGATAGTGTCAATAGATCCGATGGAAGGAAATCGATACATGGAACCAATAAGGGATGGATTCAGCACAACATAACTCGATAATATTTACAACATAACAATGCAAAGAAAAGACTACATTAGTCCAAAAAATGATGGAGTGTTGAGCTAGAAAATTGTTAATTCATACGCATTGGATTTGAATGAATATTTTGAGAATTGGTAGCATGGGTTGCATGAAGTATCCACCAGAAGATGTGCCTACCTGACCTGCCTAGTGCACTAGATTGGAATGAAAGTATGTGATGCCCCGAAGTACAATGGAATGAAAAATTTAGAATATTTTGTAAAAGAATTTGAGTCACAGATATCAAAGAAGCTCATGTTGTTGGCCTTGGATGTAGCACTGAAAGTGACTCCAACACAATGGTGGGATACATACAAGGAGAGAATAGAAAACTAGCAGACATGTAGAAATTTACTACGGATAATATTTAGACTAAATATAGAAAACGAAGAATATAGTATGTTAACTTGGAATGTACAACCACTCATCTGAAGGGGTGTGTCACAACATGGACCAAGAAGAAGATACGAAAAGAAGAGTGGGTGCATAGGTTCATACATACATTAGACACTATCCCCAAGAATTAAAAGTGTGCAAAGGGACCACGAATTGGGGAGGTATGTCCCAAAACTTCAAGATAATCATTAGCTTTTAATCAGATGACCCGCCTCTAGATACAATGCTCCAAACTATCAAGAATAATATTTTTTCACTAGAGGTCTAGATTGCACTGAGGTTGGAACCTATATGTTTAACACATCAAAAATCTTATCCTATTAAATAGTTCATGGAATGTTATAATATCACTTAGGAATATGAACAAGAAGAGGAAAGAAATTTGTAGATACTAGAAATAGAAGGATAATACATAGTAGCTGGGCCAGAATTTGAATCTAAATATTATTCCAAGCCTATCAATATGTGCAAGGTAAACATTTTAACATAAGAAAATATAAAGATTTTTATTATTGGAGACAATTGGTATGAGGAGACAGTAGAGAAAATCATCGATTTAGTGCGTGAGTATTGAGATTTGTTTTCAACCACTTTATCGGAAATGAGAGATATAGTTGGAGAGCTTGGAGAAATGAAGATCCCTTTGAAGAGGGATTTAAAGCCAGTAAAATAGAGGCCTTATAGGTTGAACCCAATTTAAAAGTAGAAAGTGCACAAGGAATTAGATAGAATATTGGAAGAAGTAATTATTGATACAATAGAAGAAATTAAATGGGTAAGTCCACCGGTGGTGCAAGATAAGAAGACAAGTGAAACCAGGATCTTTTGGAGTTAAGTAAGATAATGATGCATGTGTACATGACCCATTACCCACCCCGTTCACAGATGAAGTACTATTTGGAGGACAAGGGACCTACTCCTTTACAAATGGATTTTATGGGTACCACCAGATTAATATTATGCCAAAAGATAGGCACAATAATACTTTTGCAATACAATGGGGATCATTATAATATACATTTATTCTATTCAGTCTAAAGAATGCACCTACAATATTTTCTAGGGTGGTCATTACATATTTTAAAGATTTTATACATCAAATCTTAGAGGTTTATCTTGATGACTGGATAGCATTTATCTTGTTGAAGAAACACATTGAATTTTTCCTACTTATGCTTGATATATGTCAATAGTTGTAAATATCATTAAATTTGAAGAAGTGTATTTTATGTTCACCATTTGGCATTTCACAGGACCATGTGCCATGCAAACAAGGGCTATTGGTCGATCCTGCAAAGATTGTGGTCACAATAGATTTACCTCCACTACCATCAGTATGTTAGTTGTGTGTGAATTTGGGTTATACATGCTACTATAGGAATTTCATACAAGGATATCTGAAAACCACAACACCCTTAGAGAAAATGTTGAAAAAAGAAGTGAACTTTCAGTGGAACGAAGAATGTTAATAGGCTCTAGATGCGTTAAAGGAAAAATTGGTGATCATGCCAATCTTAGTCTTCCTAAAGTAAGGAAATTACTTCCATGTGCATGTGGATTCCTTGTCCATAGCCTTAGGCACAATGTTGGACCAATTAGGAGAAAGGGATATAGATCATCCTATTGCATTTGCTGCCAAAAAATTATCGACAATAGAGCAAAACTACACTACTATGTAGCGCGAAAGGTTAGAAATCGTATATGCGTCACAAAAATTTTGACACTATTTGTTAGGATCACACTTCAAAATGTATGCAGATAATTTTGTGCTAAGATATATAGTCAACAAGCTAGTGTTGGGAGGGGCGGGGCGAGGTAGGAGGGAATATGCAGATGGTTGTTGTTGTTGTTCCAATAGCATGACTTCGAGGTTGTTGTAAAACTAGGAAGACTAACAGGGGAACCTATTGAAGGATTCATCAATGGGCGTTGAAACTCTACATGAGCAGCTAACCCACTACTTAATAAGGGGATCTGCACAACATATGAAAAATAAAAAGCGAGAGCATTTTTAACAAGAAATAGTGCAGAAATATGGGGGCAAGAGCACATCAAAGGCATGTGCTGAACTAATGGATTATTGTTTTGTACAAGTAAAATTGTGGCATAGAGAACAGAGGAAGTATCATGAATCATCATGTTAAGCCACATCAGAAGGATACCATGTCTGCAGAAAGAATGAGAAGCCACTTTGTTGAGGGTCAAATGAGTAAGCTATAATGGAAAGGATTTATTCAAGGCAATGGATCTGATAGGAGAGGTTGTGGATAGGATGTTTATTGGCCCAAGTACGCACACTAGGATCATACATATTAGGGACATTAAAGGATATAGCAGATTGAATTAGATTGGACAAATTTCAAATTATACCGCAACATGGAAAATAGTTTATTAAAATTAGAGAAGTAAATGGATGATTTCATTATGTCGATGAAGAATGGGGAAAAGAGAGCATGGGAGGAAGTTAGAATGGTCAAGAATTATAGAGTTTGAGAGCGATGGCAGTTTAAAGTAGCAACTATCAAGAGAGGAACATCAAAGAAGAAGGCCATAACTGAGCCATCAGGGGTAGTAGTAGATCTCACATAGTCTGTAGAAAGTTAAATAAAAGTATCGGTTTTAGACAATATGGTGTAGAGAAGCGTTTTAAAAGTATATGTATCACCAAGGAAGCTAGACACGACAATAGTTCAAAGATTTCATGGAGATGTTGCACCTAATCCGCAATGGAGTATTGTTAGCAACAAGCAGCATCGAGATGGCCAAAGTTGCACCAATTACAACATTCAGAAGGAATCAATCTAACATGCATTGATAGGTGACATGCAGATCTTTGTGGAGAAGAGAGGTGCAAGAGTTAGTACTTGTAGCCTTGAGGGAAAATGATGCAATAAAATAAAGTAGTAGAAGATGGATTAGTGCGCCAATTTTGAATCCAGTAAACAAGATGGGGTTACTAACTCATTATAACAATAGAAGTAGCATGGAATAACAGAAGGAATGAGTGGCCCAGGACGAGTCATAGGTAAGAGTTAGGGGCTTATTGTAGTAGTTGTTTTGAGGAAATATTTCTGGGATTGGCACAAAGGAGCACCACATAGAAAATTCGGTTAAAGATAAGTGTGAGGAATGCAAGGAAGAAGGAAATACTTTAGGCTAGTTTGTGGGCTTTTACCCATAGTAATTGGAATTTCCCATGGTAAAAGTAGGTTGATCATCGACTTTGCACCCTAATATAAAACTATGAATAGATCAAGTCACGATGTAATAAGGGGTTGTGTTTTTATGAATATATAGAGAGAGATGAAGATAGACTTAGAGATAGAGGGTAATTTAAACATTGAAGCTTGATGGACTAAGATGGTGAGACATGACATTTGCAATGTAATGAACGATTTTCTGAAGTAATACAAATCATTTTTTGGTTTCATTGGTTATTGTTACGCATCATATTATTAATGTTCTGAATTATCTATTATACTTTGTTAATGATTGACTTACTATGTGAATTAGGGGTATACTTAAAATTTATTTTATATTTAGAATGATAGCGATAGAATAAGCTCCATGTCTCCTTCACAACTGTAGAATTGTCCAGATTCTTGCAGTACATCATAAGATGCCTTGAGTGAGACTTCACTTGCTCATGGGTGATGCCGAAAAAGTTGGTTTTTGAAGGGTTTTGTAGATTGTTTCACATTAAACTTTGGTTTAAACTTCAATATATGCTCTGCATGCCAACAATGCTCTTGAAAAATACCATATAAACCTTTTTTATGTTCATTGGAAAATTTGTTCCTATTAATGCTTCTAGCAAAAAAATTTCCTTGTTGGTCCTAGGAAAAGGTCATTTGGTGAAGGTTTTATTGATGCTTTAGAAAAACTTCCCCTCATCTCATTAGTGCATTAAAAACTGTGCTTAAGTCTCATAAGAATTCTTAAAAAAAGCTTACATGCTGGAACTTTCTAGCAGACCTCCAAAACATTATAGCTCTTTATCAAAAAGTGTGTTTATTAATGCCTTCTAAAGATCGTGTTTCTTTTTAATTCCCTCTGAAATATTTTCTTTTTGGTGATACTTCAAATGTATAATACTTTTCAATGCCGGCAGTAAAAGCCTGGACATTCTCCAAAAATTGTTGCATCAAAAACCAACAAAATGGTCTTTCTAATTGATTTTGAAAACCAACAAAATGTAGTTTTCTTAAACAAAAAGTGATTTTGGGTTTTTGGATTACAACGTTGGCTAAAGGCAAGAATATTTACTAAAAGAAAAAATGCATAGGAGACTTAAAAAATAAAACTCATATAAGAGCAATGCTTAAAAATACCTGTAAAATCAACTTAATTTTTTTTTTCTCGGTAAAAGACTAAACTATTGTATTATGTACAGGAGTCAAAAAATACATCATGGTGAAACAAGAGAGAATCAGGCTCTAGGTATGTCACCCGAGAGCAATTGAGGCATCCAAAAAACTAGCCCACGCAGGGGCGCAAAACACAAGAGCCAAACTTCCATAAGAGCACGCCCACGCAGGGGCACCAACCATTTCATCCCTCACAGGGGAGACTGACCTTACCCTAATCATTGACACAAAATACAGGAACAGAGACATTGAACCAAGGCACGAAAGAGACCAGTAGCATTGTTACTATAACTGAGTCAAAAAACAAATAGCAGAAGACACCAGAAGACCAAACAAAAAGCCATAGGAACCTTGTGCGTAGCCGTCATCAATCGTCCATTTGCACTTCCTCTACCCAGCATAAACCATAGGCTTCTTTTTCAGCAGCGGTGGGAAAGGTGTCTTCCTCCCCGCCAGTTCCCGCCCTCTGTTCCTGCTTGCGTTGCTCTGCATTTTCCGGATCTGAGGCCTCACCTTTAACCTTCTGCTCCTTATCAGCTTCAGGGGCCTGTGATTCATGCTTCTGATTATCAGTCGTCCTCTGCCCCTATTCATCTAGGGCGTCCTCCTCTTCCCAGGCATTTTCGATGAACAAGACTAAGACATGCACGCTGATCCGTGGATTGTTCATGGCACTGCTGAAAAAGAAGATAGCCGAGCCAAAGGCAGGCAAGGCATTCGAGCTCGAAGCCCTTGCATCCATGAATTGGCTAGAATGGAGGGGGTTAGCACCATTGGAGCGAGAAATGTTGCAGTGGCAGCAATGGACAACATTGTCCGCTTCATGACTACGCAAGATTCCCCCTCTGGAAGTGCCTCGGCGGCTAAGAAGATGCTATCGAGGTCTCATCATTCTCGCAGGAGGCAAGCGAAAGAAATTCCAACAGACCACGGGGTAATCCAGACCCCCTGTAACCACAGCCAACTGAGGGATGAACCAAACAGATGGAGAAGAAATCCTGACAGAGGCAGAGAGGCCAGGCCACTGCATTACCACCAACATTCCCTGTTCATATACTGTGATATCCCTTATGACTTCACCGGCCCTGCATTGGAGCTCACCCGCCATAACTGTTGTCGTCGCCTGAGCCGAATTACCTCGTGGAGCATTAACTAACCCCTGCCATTCCACCTTATACCATCTGCGATCGATAGATGTATTGTCTTTGGCTTCCACGTGATGGCCATTGGCCGGCATGTGACCATCCCCCTTCGATTGTCCCATCTCAGTTAGCACCCGCATCTGGGGGAGCTGCGTCTTTCTGGACCAGTCGAGAGCACTCTTGAGCCTTGTCATGTGTTAAAATAGTGGTCAGTTGCCCTGTGATTAGAGAGTGGTCAGTCTCCACTCCCACATTGGCCATGAAGTCTGCAACCTTGTTGCCCTCCCGTCTTGTGTGTGTGAAGGTGATTGCTTTGTTGTTATGGAGCTCACGTTCTATGGCCTCCGGTCTTGCTTCAAGCCTCCAACTGGTGGCTATTTTCCTGGCCTGGGTTCCATTTAGGATTTTTTTGGCCATGTTTATGAGGATCTAAGAATCTCCTTCCACCTCCAGGGGGTGAAATTTGTGTCCCCCAGCAAGTAGTAACCCCCGCCATAGACCCTCTAGCTCAGCTGAATTGTTGGTGTCCCATCCAATGTTTCCAAAATACAACATCAGGGGAACACCTTCATGATTCCTTATTATTCCTCCAAAGCCTGCGAGACTGGGGTTCCCTTTTGAGGCCCCATCAAAGTTGATTTTGAATGTATACTTTGGTGGGGGCTTCCATGTGTTCTGATTTTTATTGCTGGTTTTAGAGTGGTCCAGCTTGTGAGAGCCTTGAGTATGATGTATTTTCCAGTTTTCCATAATGGTTTTCTCGTTGGCTAGCGTAGGCCAGTCCTCCTCCTTCCAAGGTTTTAGCATAAGAGTCTCTTGAAGATTTCTGCAGAGTAAGTTCCAAATGCTGTCTATTGAAGAGCACTGATTTTTAAAAATACGCTTGTTTCGCTCCTTCCGTATGCTCCACAAAATTAGACTGAGAATTAGTCTCCAAAGATGATTGAGGATTTCACTCTTGTAAGGGTCCTGTTGCCACTGACGTATAGTATTCGTGATTTCATTCTCGAGTCTGCATCTTCTTTGAAACCGAAAGCTCGCCTTTTCCCAAATTTGATTTGCTAGGAGGCAAGAGTCCAGTAGATGTTGGAGATTTTCCTCATGGGTGTTGCAGTTGAAACAGATGGAGGGACCATGAAAGTTTCTTCTTCTAAGCTTGTCCCAGGTTAGAATTCTCTGATGTCCTACCAACTAGAGAAAGTGACAGATTTTGGGCCAGGAGCCAATACTCCAAATTTTACTCCATATTGGGTCCTGGGGAACAGAGTCATTGCATATGATTTTGTAGGCCTCAGACGCGGTGAAAGTTCCTTTCGGTTGGTATCCCCACCTTAGAATGTCTCTACACTCATCGTACCTAATTTTCCTTTTGTTGAGTTCCCTTTCCAGCTCCATGGAGATTTGGAGATCTTCATTTGTGAGTACATGGTTACCCGGTTTCCAAATCCCGAAGCCTTGCTCAAATTCTTGAGTCCAATACTGCCTGATCTTAGCTTGTTGTGTCTCCTCCTCAATGATGTTTGGTGGCAGGTTCAGAACATTGCTAAGAATAGGCATTTGATTCTAGGCGTCTGTCCAAAATCTAGTGGTGTGGTCGTTTCTTACCTCCCAAAAACTGTGCTGCTGAATCATTTGATAGTTCCTGCTCCTACTTAAGGGTTCTCTCTGTGTGGCCTCCTGTACTTATTTCTTGCTCCAGTTCCTTCAGGGCTTTTTGAAGATCATGTTGCGCCTTGAAGATGTTTCCAAAGGTCTCTCTGTTCCATCGCTTGAGGCAGAGCGTTAGATGTTTGAGTTTCTGTTGGAACTGGTACATCTTGGAGCCGTCTGGAGGCCTGAAGGATATCCATGTAGAGTGAACCAGATCTTTCAGTGAGGGATGGGTGAGCCAAAATTCCTCGAAGCGAAAAGGTCTTCTTGTGGTGCTGCCAGGACGTTGCCATTGAAGGGCAACCGGCTAGTGATCGGATCCTGAGTGTGGAAGAATGGTTGCTGAGAAGTCTCCCCTAGGTGAATCGAGTTGTCTGAGATTAGAAACTCATCTAGCTTGGAGGCTATTTGATGCTTGCTTGCTCTTCGGTTACTCCATGTAAAAGTGTCATTGCAAAAATGTAAATCTATCAGGGATGCGTTCTGGATAAAGTCTTTAAAGTGGGTATTTTCCTGTTCCAGCCTGTTTCTGCCTCGAATCTTTTCCTCCAATTTTGTATCATGTTAAAATCCCCTCCAACAATCCAGAGTGGGTGCCTTCTATTGGAGTTAAGAGCTTCTATGGTGTGGAGGAGAGCAATTTTTTCCTTTGCTTCCTAAGGGAAGTATACATTCGAGAGATTCCCATGTATATTTGTGCCTGTTATGTGGAAAGCAACCTGAATAAGACTATGTGAAGCATGAAAGTCCGTGAGGGTAAGTGCTTGAGAGTTCCATGTGATAGCTAACCCCCCAGATGTGCCAAAGGCATCCACAGCCACAGGTTGACATCCTAGCCAGGCTTTAGAGAGGATCGTTTCTAGAGTTGAGCTGTTACATTTTGTCTCTTGGAGAAATCATATTTGCGGCTTTTCCATTCTTAACATATTTTTTAGCATTCTGAGTTTTCTTGGGCTATTGAGCCCCCTTAGGTTCCATGAAATGAGCTTCATGATTCACTATTGGTAGAGGGCTTGTAGTACTTCGTAAGCTTAGCATACCTGCCTGAGTCTACCAGGATCTCCCCTACTGCTATTGTTCTTTGGAGATCGGGTCTTCTTCCTCTTTTTTTGGAGTCTTTTGGAGTTTGGCCTAAATCCCATTGGCTTCCTGATTAGATGCCAAGCTGGTGTTGTTGGTATGCTCTGGAAATAACCATTTCCAGTTTGTTAAGTTGAAACTCTGGAATGCTTTCATAAGCTTTCTTTTTGCATGCTGCTTCTAGTTCCAATATGTCTAATCCATTTAGATCTATACTTTCTGGTTCTTCCTCCATGCGTTGCATCTGGTTGTCTTCTTCTGTGGGCATGTTTGGGCTTTGGAGAGGGTCTAAGGATCCGTCAACCTCCATTTCATTTTCTTTTTCTACTTGCTTTTCCTTGCTTTCGGAGGGGTTGTCTGAGTCTGCTTTGGTTGGAGGTGGGTCAGAGGAGGGGGCTGGAGGAGGTGGCTAGGTGGAGGAGGAAGGGATATCAGAGTTGGGGGGAGAGGATGTGTTTTGCTCTTCTGTGGATTGAGCCAGGATTCCAAAGCTGTTTCTGACCGCAGGGTCAGAGGTATTATTTTGCTGGGGTTTCTTCCCTGTTGTTGATTTTTTATGAGCTCATTTGCGGGTAGGGGCTTTGGTGAAGCCATCATGGGTCAGAGAGTCAGAGGGGTTAGGGGCAATAGCTTTAACATTTAGGGGGAAATCTCTAAAAAGATGCCCTATGGCATGGCATTTACGACATAGAAATGGGACATGTTCATAGTCTAAGGGTTGAATCCATTCATAGTCACGGTGAGAGAGACTTACCAATTCCGACAGAGCTTTGTCCAGACGCATGAAGACACAGATGCGGGCGTATGATGTGTATCTAGTATTTTTGTTTCTTCAGTTGCCATTATGTATTCCCCCAAACCATTTCCAATGTTTCTCAGGATATCCTCACCCCAATACTCATCTGGGAGTGAGTATAGTCTTATCCAGACCGGAACCCATGTGAGGTCCTCCTTATCCGAGTTGAATCTAGGTGCCCAGTCCCTTAAGTATAAGTCGGCTGAGCTGAAGAAGTAGGGTCCATCAACTAGGATTCTGTATTTATCTTCTAGGCAAAAGAAGATCGCTGTGAAGAATCCTTTTGGGCCTAGCTGCAGAGTCAATCACCTTTAGGCTTCCATTTTGTTGCGATCCAACTGTGTAGGGCTTTTTCCGTCGGCCAAAACCCTATAAATTTTTGGATGAGTGCATTATCTGTCATAAACTGGATTCTTTCTTCTATTTTTTCTCTCGACAGTTCGATTCTGGGTCGATCTATTGCTATTGGTTTGCAAGTGGTCGAGGAGACCTTCGAGGTACCATCTGGTCGGTTATTCCTCCCTGTTTCTTCATCCGCCTTCTTTTCCATTTTGTCTTTGCCATTGCGCTCATGCCAACGCGGAATCTCCTGGTTGATCACATTCTCGTTGATCGATCCAAAGAGTATAGTTCTTTCGGTTTGGTGCTGCGATTTGTTTGCCTTGGGGGAGGTCGTTGTAACCCGCCCCTGGGGGTTATCCATTTACCCTTCGGTTTCTTTCAATGCAGTTGAGTGAATTTTGGGTGCAGGGTCAGGTCCGCGATGGTTATCTGCGCAGATCAGGCTACGCCATCTGAGAAGAGTACAGAACCCTTACAGTCAGGCTCTAGTTCTTCCAGGCATTCTTATTTACGCATATAATTATGGTTTCCATTAGAAACCATAATTTGAGATGAGGAGAGATTCAGAATTTTGTGCATGGAAATTATAAGGATGGAAATTTATAACAAAATGTAGAAACCTTGATAAACTTTATGAGTTTTAATATGAAATTATAAAAAAATTGGTGATATTTTTTTTAAAAATATTTAAATTTCTAATAATTATTTATTAATCTATATAAAATTTTGGCAATTTTTAGAATAAAATAACTTTATATTATCAAATTTGAGCAATTTAAAAAAAACAGAAATTAACGAATATTTTTTTTTTAAATATGAAAAAATAACCTATATGTAAAATTTAGTACTCAAAAAATTTCTTAATATTATTTATTCAACACATTATTTGATTTTCACATCTCCAAAAGCATCCATCATGTCATTGTACGACAATGGTTAGTTACCCAAGCTACTTTTTTTTCCTTATAAACTTCATGGGTTGTATAGCTTTATCATCTTCCTTGAATAATTTTGTAGCCAATTGTGGTCTACTTTTTTTTCCTTATAAACTTCATGGGTTGTATAGCTTTATCGTCTTCATTGAATAATTTTGTAGCCAATTGTGGTTTTGGGATGTTGAACAATACTTTTATGGTAGCTCTAGGCCAAAAGACTTCCCAAGGCATCTCACTTGTAATATAGATTTACACTGATTATCAATAAAAAATTGATCCTCTTAAAAAAAACAAACAAACAAAAACATTATTAAACAAATAATTTATTTAGATAAATTTTTAACATAAATAATATTAAATAACATTTTTACCACATTATATTATCTATTATCATATATATATATATATATTAATTTAACATATCTTAACTAATAGTTAAGAAATAGGAATAAAATCCTCATCACCCATAAATATTTACATTATCCATAAAATACATATATTCTTGTTATTTTTTCAATGTTACCTATGTTACTTCACATAAAAAATGAATTTTAGATTATATATTATAAAATTGGAAAATTAATAAATGGTGATAATGAGAGTAGTGTGTAGTATATTGGTTTTTTTTTAATGATTTTATAAGCCTTATTTATATTAAAAATGAAAAAATAAATGTTATAGCACTTTAACATTTTTTATATTATATGTTGTTTTAAGATTCTTAAATCATACAAGAGTATGGAGAACTATAACGGGCATCCATTTTTTAATTTTACAGGATCTTTTACTTAAAATTTTATATAAATGAGATTATTTGAAAATATAATATATTTCAATGCATTGGTAAATAAAATGGTAAATAAAAGGGTTGTTGTGAAAATATAATATAGTTAGACATGATGATAAAAAGGATAAGTAATTTTATAACTAAATAAATTAATAATTATAATTATATATATATATATATATATATATATATAATATATATATATATATATATATATATATATATAATTTAAATTATTTATATGATTTTATATTAAAAAATGAAGTGGGAAAAATAAAATTTTATTAGTAAAATAAGAAAATATTAATTTATCATAATGATTTGGTTTACTACTTATATTTTTAATAGAAATGTAATTAATTTTTTATTATATATTTATAAGTTAAAACAAAGAAATATTAATTTTATAATAATGATTTTGTTTATTATTCATATTTTTAATAGAAAAGTAATCATTTTTTTATTATATTAATTATTTTTAATTTAACAAAACTTTTTGGGTACATTCATAAAGTATTTTTATTTCAAAATCATTGAATCCATGTGCAATAAAAAGCCACACCCATACACACACGATAAGAGCAAAATAGTATTTAATTAATGTAAAAAAGACTTTATAAATATGTCATATCATGTTGACAATAATTAGACTGTGCCAAATATAAATAAAAGCGCATGAAAATAATAAGTGATGATAGCCCACCACTATTATGCAATCACATCAATCTCATCAATTACATTTCAAAAGACAATTTCTAAATTGAAAAAGCTTATGAGTAGGGAATGCCTTATAAATCATAAAATACACATAAATATGGAAACAATAGAGTACTTGTTAATATAGAACAAAATTTCATCATAACACGTGTTATGATAGTAAAATCTAGAAATGAAGTATAGAGATAACAATCACAAGCCAAAGACAAACCATAAGCCATAACACTAGTACCATTAACAATACTAGTACTAAGGTGGTGGGATACTAATGCATAAGATTCTAGTTTAGAGATCTCATTTCCTTTTGACCTATGTGCATGGGTCTCTTTTTCATATAAATAATGGTAAACCTCATATAAGCCCATGCACATAAACATCACACCTAATCTATGTACATAAGGAGTAAGAACTATCTAGTCCCTTAAGGCTAAGGATAGAGGTTATCAAATTTTCATTTTTTTATTAACTTAATTCTCTTGTATGAGGTCACCATCTCCTATTATTCAGGGGAGATATTTCTAGCAATATAAATTTTATTAAAATCTAAGTTTGGATCAACTAGATATTATCATTTGAATATTTTCACCCTTGGTGTCATTTCATATTTTTTGTGCAACTACCATGTGGTAGATGACATGGCACTCCATGTCCACAAGTCATCATGGGGGTGGTGCCATGCTAACACTAGGGCCACCTAGCCCTACAATGACATCCACTAACCCAAGATTAATTACCTTATAGTTAATTAGATTAATATTTAATTAATAACTAAATATATTTATGTTTATATAATAATATTAATATTCCAACAATATAAATACATTTAATTAGGACACTAACATTAAATTAATACAAATTTAACCACATGTGAAACTCATGAACCTTCCATTAAGTTTCCATGGTTTTCATCCGCTATTGGTGAAATTCATGAATTTACCCAACTCGTGAAGTTACCCATCTATTGTGAATTTACCCATCTATTGTTGGTGAAATTGGAAAAGTAAGTGCATGAACTTTTTAAGTCAATAGTTGTTCAATAAATTCCAAAAATTAGTGGCCTTTGAATTTCAAAGTATTTTTGCATTCATGAACAAATTTTCATGAAACTTTTTGTTCAATAATCCATCAATAAGTTCCAAAATTTTAGTGGTCGGTGAATTCCAAAGCATTTTTCGCATCTATGCACAAATTTTCATGAAACTCTATTCCAAAGCATTTTCACATCTATGCACAAATTTTCATGAAACTTTTAGTTCAATAATGGATCAATCAATTCCAAAAATATCAATGAATTCCAAAGCATCTTTGCATGCAACTAAAATCCATGCACAAATTTCCAAGTTGTCACCATCAATAAAATCATATTACCTTTACATTTGGAATCTCACATTACCTTTACATTTGGAATCTTTAAGTCATTGGTAAATTCAAACAAATCTTATTAACATATGAGTAAAATTCATGTACAGATTTCCAAGTTGTCATGACCAATAAAATTTTGTTACCTTTACATATGGAATCTTTAATCCATAGTGAATTCCATAAATATTACCACTTGGTAAATCTAAGCAATTTATCTTTGAAAACTTCTTAGCTTCACTTGAAAGTTTCACTTATTAATTAATAACCCTAAAATTTATGTAAATCTTGATTAATATACATATGAACTTATATAGTTGAAGTTTCAAATTCAATTATATGGCATTCTTTATACTTATGTAAAGAAACGTATTTACCAAGATTTACTGCCCACCATAATTTATGCAATTCTTTGCACAAATTGAAGTATCAATATATGAATATGGACCATAAGTTAATTCCCACCAAAATTTCTACAATTCTTTGCACAAATTTAGGTAGGGGGATTATGTAATTAATTTGTCTACCTCTCTAAGATGTATTAAATAAGACATAATTTTAAATCTTTACATGAATAGGTATATATGACATCACCTTATAAACCAATTTTCATTATTATAAAATTAAACATTACAAACTTTTGATCTCCCTTTGTAATAACTATTTTTTTACTAGTTTACCATTCCTTTAACATTGGTATAGAAGTGGATAGTAGTTTAATATATTTTTACTCTAGATATGTACTTACACTTATATTGGCTTCATTGATATTTATGAGAATTGAGGCTTATTCCTTGTACAAGCTCAATGGTTCACATTATACCTACGTCTTACACCTATAACTATAAAATAGAAGAGGAATTAGGTAAAAAACTTGTACACCTTCATATCATCATATTGGATTTGTCATGAATGAATTTAGTTAAGGTATAAGGTTAGTTTTAACCCTAATCAACACATTATAAGAGATTCATTATTTTAATTCAATTAGGATAACTTAAGGCTTCCTTAAATAAAAATACAATTTGGCTCAAATATTTTCCATGAGATAGACTTACAAGGTCTTCAAACTGCACCAATATTTTGAGACCAATTGACTTTGGTTATACTATTGTGCAACAACTTTGCATTTATAGCCATGAAAATCTCAAAAATATTTCTTGATTGTTAGATTATCTAAGATTCCAAAGATGGTCTACAACTATTAATGTTTCAGGAACAATCATTCATTAATGAAAATTATAATCTCATATCTTCCAATGCTTGTCAAGGACTTAATTAGAGTAAGAACTATGGTTTCGATAAAAGAAGCATTAAGCTCCACTCCCACTCAAGAGAATTGCATACTATTGAAGTTATAATTCAATAATTTTGAGATTACATGACACTTAGCTAATACATTATGCAACCTCATACCCATAATCAAATCCTTTTAGTAGACATACAAAAATGGACCTCATTATGTGTGTGCGCGCGCGCATGCATGTGACATGCATTTGTATCTAGTAATTTTCAACATGAGAATACTCTTGAGCATTGATAATGAACCTCGTAACCAAATGTATATGGTAGTTTAACATATGTATCACATTCTAAATTCCATATGAGGTAAGGCATACATTTTTAATCTATCATTTTACCAGTAAAATTCAAAAAGAAAACAAACAATAATCATAGGAATTTGAGACAACACTTATGTCAAATTTCAAGCTAGGAACCAATTTGGGAAGGATCCTTTTCCACCCAACTAAAGGTTTAGTTAAGCAAATACTCTCTAAAATTGGCCACCCCCTAGCTAGGCTATGATGCCATAAAGGGAAAAGTTTCCACATTCAAAAAATTTCGGATGGATGAAGGAAAATCTTCGTCATAGAAATAAAAATATCAGAGAATTCCTTTATTTGTTGAGCTCAGGTTCTCAGCAAATCTTATATGCCTCTTAGCTAGTCAATATAGCAATTTGAAAAATTATTCACTTCTCTATAGTCCCCCAATGATTTTTTTATCCATTGATTATCATACCAACCCAACATGCATCAATTCACAACCCCTAGTATGCAACTAAGTTCCAAATATCTATGATCGGTAATGAGCATGCAAAATTCATTTTTAGATAACCAAAAACACACCAACAACCATCTGTAGTTGACACTTTCATGAGTGTATTAGAGTAGCCAAAACTCTGTCTAAGCACTCCAAATAGCCCAACAAACTTCTCACTTGAAAATGGAAGCTCTTTACTCACCAAATCACTACTCCAAGAACTTGTGTGCCTTTGATCTCTCTAGGTATGGTTTAGATCTATTCATGGATGTTTAATCCACATGTTTTCCCCATTTTCGCACATAATTCATGGGTCAACTATAAAATCCCAAGATGGGTACTTGCTTAATGAAATCTAAAAGTACTCCACAACTGCCATTTAGCCCTCATAAATGTGGCAAGTGGTTTTTTTCACTAACTATTGCTTCATTTAGAGAATTATGGACTGGTGGGAAAAAAGGTAATCAAATTTTAGAGTAGATTCAAGATAAGGTTTTCTAGCAATTGTAGACATGCTAATTTCCCGTAACCCGCTCAATAGTTTGCACTCGTAGTATCATAGTCTATATTGGTGCTTGTATTCCCAATCTACTGCTCAACATTGTTAATTATCAAATATATATTTACGTATGCATCTTTATTAAATAGTTTAGCTTGGTATATTGCCACAATGACATTTAAATGTCACTGTAAATGATAGTAACATAAATAATCCTAAGGTTCAAAATGGGATTGTTATATAATGGATATACCCATCCAACACACGTAAATGATACATAAATCCACACCTACAAAAACACCTTCTAAACATAAATAACATGCATAAAAGACTCATATATATGACATACATAAACCACACACCTAATCCATAAACATAAATGGTGCACCTACACAACACACATAAATGACACACCTAACCCACACTTTAAGCAACACAAGTAAGTGATGTATCTAACTCCGCACAAAAGTAACATAGCTTTAACCCATGCGCATAAGAAAATTTTCAGGAGGTTATATAGGGTTAAATGTATATGTATAGGTAAATGTGTATATAATTAGTCAGTCTAGTAAGAAGCATATGTATAGGTCAACCCTTATTACATATATATTTAATAGACATCATCCAATACATATGGTTCTTATTATGTTGACTTCTATTATATACACATTGAACCATATACATCTTTCTTAGAGTCATGCCACCTCCTAGCCATCATGTTAAATATGATTAAAATGAATATCCCTTATATTACATATAGTTTCTACTTACAACAAAAATGAATCCTAAAGTTCTTCTTTAAATTTATCATTTTATGATTATCTTCAAATTCACATTTAGCATGGATAGATCACAAACATAGCTAAAGTAAAAAAGAAATTTAATGGTAAAGAAAAAATTAAGAAAATTATTTTATTATTACTCTTTAAAGAATCAATTTAACTATATTTATTTTATTAATTTAAATTTCATATTAAAGGGAAGAGAAGACAAGTCATATCTCAGATTCAATCTCACAACATGTGTAAGGGTTTTTTAAATCTCAATCCTATGTTGAAAGCCAATTGCACCCTCGTGGGTGGGACGAGGAGGTCCCTCCTTCAGCAACATAATTGTTGGAAGGAATCCTTGACAAAGCAACCATATATCTAACACTCAAGCGCAATCAAAAAGAAACTAGAAAACCTTATCTACAACCAAGGTAAAAGGAGAAAGTGCTGAAAATGAAGTGAACCTAGCCAAACAATATGGAAAAATAGTAGAAAATTTAATTGTTTATCTACCATAAACAACGAAACCCCCAACTTATGAAATTATCTTAGAGAAAATATACTATATGACAAAACAAGCTTTGATTTGTAAATTCATGGCATATGGGCAACATGAAAGAGTTATCCTAGCTTAGATAAAGAAAAATTGGTAGATCAAAGGGGACATGGAACTAAAATTGGGATCAGAAGGTTAATTTATTGTTATATTCAACAATGTTGAAGACATGGATAAGGGACTCTAGGGTGGACCATATTTTCTCAATTCTGCAAGGATGTACATGAGACCTTGCATTGAAATGTTCATCCCTAATAAAGAAAAATTTAGGTCAACTCCTATATGGTTGTGTCTTTACTCGTTGTCATAGGAATTTTGGGAATTGGAAATTCTGGAGGGTATAGGAAATCCCATTCGCTCTTTCATTATGCTCTTAGAAACCACCAAATTATATAAGTGATAAACTTTGTATGCCAAAATATGTGTCTATCTGGACTTAACCAAAGCCCTCCCAACCAACATCAAAATCATATACCATGATGACATATGGGATAAGCCCATACATTATGAATAGTTTCCTTAATTCTATATCATGGGGATTTGTACATTTATTATACATATAAATTTAGTGGGGTTCTTAAACTTTTCCCCTATTTTCATCATTACAAATCCATCATATAATTTATTCATTAAACATAACAAGGAGGAGTTAATCCTTTATACTCCCTCTTAAAAAGTACTTTTAATCATGCAATCTTCAACTCTCCTTTCAATTAGTTTGATTTTCATTTTCTATGTTTTTTTTTCTTCATCACTTGTCTTCTACAATATTCATTTTTTGGTTTTCTATATTCTTCTTTGTTCTTAGTCCTTTTCAATTTTCATCTTATACCTACAAAACATAAATAATGTTTGTTGAAATTCATATAAAAAAGAACCATCACTTGGAATATCCCCCATTTCTATAAGAAATATTCTCTCTTACATAGTTCAGTGAGAATTCCTCAATCACAAACATTTTTACTCCCCCTGTATCACCATCAATCATCATCATGGATTTTATTTGGCTTACTTGGCACCATAGTCATGGTTTTTTTGGCTTATCCTCAACTAATAAATCCTTTTGGTTTTTGTGGATTACCCTCAACCATTGCATCCTCAAGTGGTTTAGGCTTATCATGAACCACCAAGTGGTTTTTGCTTACCACAAACAATACATTACATCAAGTGATTTCGACTAACCATGAACCTCCATTTGTCATGGAAATTGGGTTTTATTGTTTATCACAAACCATTAAACATTCAAATTGTTGGTGTATTCTTGCCTCAAATTGAGGGCTTACATAAACATTTGACTCAAGTACATACGATTTCAAAATTTCAAACAATAATACCAAATACCATTTTCTTTTCCATTATCAAAAGCACTATCAAGAGGACCATTAAACTTCTTAAGGATGTCATTTTTGATGTATTCATTACTTACCATCTAAATTTTTGAACACATGGTATTATTTATTCTTACCTTGCTTCTTTTGCTTCTTCATTCTTCATTCATTCATTGTGTTTCTTCTTCTTGCTTTGTTGCATCAAATTCTCTTCATCTTTTTTTGCTTTTCTTCCATTAGTTCATTCTTTTCGCTTCTTTTGTTTAGGTCTAGAAGACCATATTCTTCACTTTTCTACTTTGTATTCTCTTGTTCATGTTCAAGAGTCCACATATTTTTTTATGTGTCTTCTTCCTTCATCTTGTTCTTAATGCCTTATTCTTCTTTTCTTTCTTCAATTATCTTCTTCATTCATGTAGTCCACTTACTCTTTTTTCATATTGCTTTAGTTACATCATCTTTGTCAAATTTTAATTCTTCTTTGTTTACACAAGAAATATTCTTCATTCAGCTAAAGTAGCATGCATATAGAAAATATGTTTCTTGTTGGAGTGGGCACAATGTCTAAAAAGATAACATATAACAATAGGTTGACAAACTTAATTGATGCACCATTGTCATGATTGAAAATTTGACTTGTTTATTGACTTAACTTTGACTCTTTAGATCAAGTA
The DNA here is from genome assembly GCA_000404065.3 of Pinus taeda. Classification (NCBI taxonomy): domain Eukaryota; kingdom Viridiplantae; phylum Streptophyta; class Pinopsida; order Pinales; family Pinaceae; genus Pinus; species Pinus taeda. The sequence continues at coordinate 143,594 of APFE031400360.1, forward strand.
ATTTATATGGGTTGTATAACGAATGAAAGGAAAGGAAAGAAACAAAGTAAAACGCACACAAAGAGAGAAATATAAGAGATTCAATTTTGACTATTGCAATTTTCATTGATATTAGCAAAACAATGTCAAAAGTTAACCTCTCATACTGTATTTTTTTTCTCTTCATGGTTTGATTAGAGGGTGAAAGTAAGGTCAATACAACCATAAAATCCTTAGTGTAGGTCGATAACTAGGGTCTCTCACACCACCAATTATTCCACATTATTAAGTCAATCCGGGATTGTTTGGTTCTTTCAAGGAGTAACTCAATCCGAGGCTGTTTGCCCAAGTAATGCTCGGTAGTATAACGCTCTAATGAATTGAAAGGAAACAGACACTAAACTGAATCAACTCAAGGACAAGATCACACAAATCAATTTGATCAGTCAAGGGTACGGAACCAATAACCCTTCCCTTTAGAAACTGATAAAGAAGGAAACCAAAGCATGGGCTTATAGATCTGGGAGTCAGGCAGCGTCTTGCTGAGCTCACGACAGTCTTAGGCCTGCTATCACGCGGAAGCAACAAAAGCAGATAAGCAAAAGTAAATGGAACAGCAGTTATGAAAAGGAACAGCAGGAATTAAATGGAACAGCATAGGTAAATGGAACAACAGTAACCGAATAAACAACATAAACAAATGGAACAGCAAACAGGAAATGTAAATCAAATGGAACAGCTAACTCTATTGGAACAGTAAACGCAATGGAACAGCAACTTAATTGGAATAGCAAACTTAAACGGATACACTCGTTCTAAGCTATTACAACAATCTGAGAGTAATGTATGATGTGACTATTTCTGAACAAAATGATATTGTCTTCAAATCTCACAAACACTTATTTTATGTGAATCCAATGATGATACCATTCATAACAATACCGGGATGCAATTCAAATAGATTCACTTTATATAACACAGAGACATGAATTAGGAAACTTATTCAGATTCAGAGATTAACTGAGAAACATAGTCTATCA
>APFE031400360.1:149212-160347 GCA_000404065.3 Pinus taeda
CCTATGCTTCACTTCCAAAAACAGGAAAGTGACTCACATCTAGTTTAATTGAGTTCCATGCTTCTTCTAGAGTGATATTTTTTAAAACATTAGTAGGAGTGCGATTTACTATGTGATTTGCACACTTAATTGCTTCTACCCAAAAATTAAGACTAAGTCCTTTAGATTGAAGCATACAATTAGCAATTTAATTTAAGGTGTGATTCTTCCTTTCATCTACACCATTTTTTTGTGGATTATATGGAACAGTGTTTTGCATTTGAATTCAATTCTCAGTGCAAAAGTTAATGAATCTGTTGTTAACGTATTCTCCACCATTATCAAATCTTAGCTTAAGAATTTGATGTCTAGATTGTTTTTCAATAAAGGTCTTAAAGGCCAAAAACATGTTAAATACTCCACTCTTGATTTTTAAGAAGTATACCCAAGTGTGTTTGGAGTAATAATCAACGAAAGTTAAGAAATACTTGTAGCCAGAGAATGAAACAATTGGAAGTGGACCACATAAACCACTATGCACAAGCTGTAAAGGGGTAGAGGCGTGCCAAGAGGCACGTTTTTCAAAACTATCCCAATGATGTTTTCCGAGTACACATCTAGAACAAACACCATCTCTGCAAGATACAATTTGAAGACCTGCCGCCATATTTTCGTTACATAGATTCTGAAGGGAGCGATAGTTTAAGTGATCGAATCGCTCATGCGAAAGTTTGCTCACTTCATCATTATAAGCATCAAATACCAAGGGAATATTTGATGACCCAAATTTGTTAAAATTATACAACCTTGTAGAATCATTAGCAATGCCAGTAGCTAAAATATATCTAGGATACCTTAGGTCCTTAATTACAACATTGTGAGGTGAAAATTCAACGATTTTACCTTCACCTAAATGAGTTATCTGGTATACAGATAGAAAGTTACAGGATAAGGTTGGAGCACATAATACATCATTAAATTGATCATTGTCTATATGAACAGTTACAGTCCCTACAACACTAAGAGATCTATCAGCACCAACATATATATTTTTTGTGTTACAATTATTTAAAGAAGAAAAAATGGCTTTGTTTTTGGCCATGTCATAAGAAGCTCCCGAATAAATGAGCCACTCATGAGAATGAGAAGAAGAAGATACATTTAGTGCATATCTAGACCGAGATGCTTGACAACCACATGCAAAAAGTGCCATTCCTGAAGATGAAGTTGAAGTTGAAGAGTGCTCCAAATGGATGATATGCTTCTTCATTGCTGCTTCCAAGGCTTCCATCTTCATAAAGCATTTGGATTCTAAGTGGCCATCTCGATTACAAAAGTGGCAATGTCTATCAGTCTTCTTCCCTTTATTTTTATTTTCCTTATCATTTTGTTGAAATGAATTTTCATTTTGAGACTAAAATTTCATAGGACTCTGGTTTGGTTTAGGACCATTCTTTTTAGGATAAAGTTTCTTAGGATTCTTTGAATTTGGTTGTTGCTAGGTGGCTAAGAGTTTCTTAGAAGAGTTTCCAAGATTAAGAAGACCAATATGTAAGAGTTTTTATTGTTCTCTTATTAAAGATCACAAAAGGCATCAAAGGAAGCACACTTGTAGTCTTGTCCTTGAGAAATGAAGGCTTCTCTTGTTGAATGGAAGGTGGAAGCAAACATAGAGTAGGCTGGTCCCAACTTACTAAGAATGGAATAGATAAGGATACCACTTTCTTTCTTAACCTTAACGCCTTCCAAGAGAAGTCTAAGGATCTTGAACTTGGACAAAAAATATTCAATGGAGGAAAAATTATTGGGGTCCAATGTAAGCAACTCATTTTCAAGTTGATGTGCTCTAATTTCATTTTTAATTCCAAAAACTTTAGTGCGTTGTTTCATTGCTTCATTAGGGGTATCAAATTCTGCAATATGGAATCTAAGGTCTAGAGAAATAAACATCCCTATCAACCCACATGCTTGATCTTGCCTATTTTCCCATTTGGCTATGTTATCTTCATCTTTAGGTTTGGTTTCTTGGCATGAGGCTATTCTATAAAGACCGTTACTTCTAAGTAAATCCACAATGTAGGACCACCATTGGAAGTAGTTGGTGCTGTCAAGAATAACTTGGCATGGAATTTCAATTTTAACAAGATCTAAAGTTGTAGGTGTTGAAAATAAGCATTCCAATTGAGGGATCTCGAAAAATAACCCGATTAAAAAAAAATGGCTCCCAGATGAAGAAGTTATGTCTTTTTGAATAAAAGTTGTTGAAGATGTCAACAAAGTGTGTGAATGTGCAGAAATGAATGATAATGTTACATTTTAAAAAATTCCCCCCTTTCCAAACATAAATCTAATTGGCTCAATTTTACAGAAATTTATGTGACTCACTTTTATAAATAAGTGAAAGTCACTTTTACGATGGTAATTTATGATCTACCCACTAAATTGTAACTTAAATAAAAGATAAAGAGACTTTAGCATTATAAGTGACTCACTTTCTATAATGGGTGAGATCACTTTTACATAAAATAACTTTAAAACATAAGCTACATGTGCTTTTTGAAAAAGTAACTCAACAAAAAGAAAGACTTGAACCCAAGACCTCTATTCTCATAAAGTAACTTTGGAACAAGTGAGCTAGTTTAAAAGGTTAGTAATTTTTGGAAAAGAGGAACAGTTTTTTTTTTCATGAAAGATTTGGGGTGTGTGCTTCCTTGAGAAAGTTCTTTCTTTCCCGCAAAACAAAAAACACAAAATCCAACACAGAAATACAAAAGAAAAAAAAACCTTATGGCTTGAAGTTAACTTTACCCAGAAACTAGATATTTTCCTCAATGTTTCTGATTTTCTGAGATCACAATAAGGCGTGGTTGAAAAGAGCATACACATGAGAGAAATTATTCCTTTATGTTTCTGATTTTCCCAAATCACATTATCACGAGGCAAAGAGCATACACAAAAATGAAAGGTATAGATCCTGTAATAAAAAAATAGAGAGCTAAATAAACCGAAATAAATAGAGAGAAAATAACTAAAACTACAAATAAACATTATATACCTCTAGATCTCAAAAATGACGTAGCTAGGGTTACCGGAAGCCTTTTCCCATCAAACGAAAGGATTTCTTCACTAGAACAGATGCTCCTAATACAATAGAGAAGTCCTCTTGTCCTGAAAGCAGTCATAAATAATAGATCTAAGAAACGACAGTCAGATGCAGTTCTACCGGCTTCAGATTTGGATCACCAATAGATGCGGCCCTCAAATAGATTTGATACCATGTAGGAATTTACAGGGTAAGCTCCTTAGATAGGACACTGAAGGACACTACTCACAAACAGATCACAGATCAATACACTAGTATTCTTGACGTGGCCAAAACCCTCAAAGAAGGAAACAGTCCATGGCCTGTGCCAACGCGACCACCTCAGGAATTTATTAATAAAAGAATGAAAATTTACATAAGCTTCTCCCATGAACGGTTACCCTACAAATGACCCTCCATGCTCTTTAAATAGAGATCATGGACCAATCGGGTGTTAAGCCATGGATCAAGTGTCGGTAATACTGAGGAGAGAATGAACCGTTGGATCACTACATATCATGACCATCAGATTATAAGTTACAAAAGTACATAGTAAAGAAACACACTTTACCTAACTCTACATTAGACGAAGCTATACTTAACTATTTTCTATGTGTCAGAATATCCTAACAATTATATTACAAGCTATCAAACATTTTTCCATACTGTCCATGGCGTAATCGAATATTTAATGAATGAACCCAATGTGAATGCTTGTATTATAAGATGGTTACTTCTATTACAACAATTTGATCTAACTATTGTTGATAAGCTTGGTAAGGAAATTATTGTTGCTGAATTTTTGTCCAGATTAGATTTGCTTGTAGGTGAGGAGGGAATGGTTGATGAACAGTTACCAGATGAGAACTTGTTTTTGATTTCAATTCTCTCTCCATGGTTTGCTGACATAGAAAACTATTTGGTATCTTTATAGTTCCCACCGAACTTGTCCTGTAAGGAGAAAAGCAAGCTATAAGGAAGAGCACCCTGTTCACTTGGATTGGTAGCAATCTCTTCAAACTTTGCCTAGATCAAATCTTGAAAAGGTGTGTCAGGGAGGAGGAAGTATTTGACATCCTTTTGACCTATCATGTTGGGTCTTGTGGTGGTCACTTTGCATCAAAGAGGAAAACATTCAAAGTGTTACAAGCAGGCTATTATTGGCCCACTCTTCATCAGGATGTGAAAAGGTATACTAGTTAGTGTGATCTATGTCAAAGGATGGAAAAGCCTACTCTAAGGGATGAAATGCCCTTGCAGCCTCAAGGGACTTTTGAGCCATTTGACAAGTGGGACATGGACTTCATTAGACCAATTGATCCACCTTCTAGGAAATGACAGTACATCATTGTGTGCGCTGACTATTTGACTAAGTGGGCTGAAACTAAGGCAATTAAGGAAGCAACAAAGGAGAAGGTGGTTGAGTTCTTGAGGGAGAATGTATTTTACAAATTTGGGTACCCTAGAGAGCTGGTCATTGATCAAGGCAACTAGTTTACCTCCAACATGATTGAGGAATTGCTTAGTGAGCACAAGTTCAAGCATAGAAACTCCAATCCCTATCTCCCACAAGCTAATGGGAAAGTGGAGGTGACCAACAGAGCGCTAGAGAGCATATTTACCAAAGTGGTGAGTAGCAGTAGGAAAGATTGGGTAGATAGACTAGTTGAGGCCACCCGGGTCTATAATTCCACCTGGAAGACTACCACTAGATTCACACCCTATGAGCTAGTCTATGGGAAAAAGGCCCTGATGTCCATTGAGTTTGAGTATAACACATTAAGAATGGTAGCCAAACTAGATCTAGATCTCAGTAGTGCACAAAAAGATATATTGCTTCAGTTAAATGGTTTAGATGAGTTCATAATGTAGGCCCTTCTACACACAGAGGTAACCCAACTTCAAAGGAAGATTTGACATGATAAGAACTTCAAGGATGAGTAATTTCAAGAAGGTGATTGGGCCTTGTTATATGATTAGATATGAAGACTTTAAGGGCAAGTTAAGGACAAGATGGCTAAGACCTTATGTTAAAGAAAGGTGCCATGATAATGGTTCAGTGTAGATTAGAGCCATAGATGTAGAGGTCATCCCTTTACTTGTTAATGGAAACATATTGAAATTTTACAAAAGACCATTGTCAAAGAAAGAGTTCATTGATGGTATCAATAAAAGAGTGATGGTGATAGAGCATGTTTTAGCTCCTACCTCATCAAATCACTAAGTGAAAAAGAAAAAATAAAAATAAGGACTCAGGTGAAAACCTCCATGAGGCACCTAAGTCCCACTATTGTGTTGAAAACCTCTTGGGGTAGCTCAATGGTGTCAAAAAAAAAAAAACTAAAAAAAAGAGTAAAGGTAAAGATCTTTGGGTGAAAACCTCTCTTGGGCTGCCCAGGGAAAACAGCTAGGATGAAAACCTCTTAGAGGTAGACTAATTGTCTTCAAAAAAAAAAAAAGAGAAAAAATCATGAAAATTTCTATTTGTAGGTCAGCAAGGAAGACGATAAGAGAAAAAAGGAGGTAAAAAAAGGGATGTATTTTGCTCACATTTTTATTTTTCCACCCATCATCATTCATCACTCCACCATTTTATTCATTTTTTCACTCCTTTGATTCATTTTGCAAGGGGATTGTGTTTTCTACAAGATCCTTTATAAACCTATAGAATCCTGTGAAAACCATAGGATGATCTTGTAGGAATTACACTGGCTCAGGAATCCTACAGAAAGTGACCCTAGGGTGATAAAATTACCTTCCATGTCAAAAAATAACACCCCTACATCACCACCTCATTACCATACCTCTCTCCACCTTGATCATCACTGCATTCATCATAAAAAATCAATTTCCAAAAAAATTTCACAATCCTCAAGAGAAAACACAGAGGAAAAATGAAACAAGAGGGAAGCAGGGAAATAACACTTGATTATTTCTCATTCTCCACACTCCTAGTCTTCCTCTCGATCCATGTTATCATCCTCAAAATCCATGTAGAAGAAATGATTGGAAATTCTAAGGGAGAAGAAGCTATAGGACATCCTATAGGAAATCCTGTAGTAGCCTATCCCACAGAATACAAATCATGAGTAGAAGCAAGCTTCCAGCATGAATATCCAAGGGAAGAAGGAGTTCCAAAGTAGTAGTAGCACCATCATCTTCAACACCAGGTACCTGCACATCAAAGGAATCATCATAGAGCTATAAAAAAAGGAAGGAAAAGTAGCATGCAGCCAACACACACCAAGCACATGTGGTCTTCAATAACTGCAACAAGGTATTAGCACCACAGGTAAGTATCTCGTTTCACTTTGTCATTTGCATAATGTAGTCAAAAGATGTAAAGGTTACGAGTAAGTTGGTTTACAAGAAAAAGGTGGCGAGTTAACTTGGCCACCTTCATTCATTCGATGAAGACAAAATACTTGGTCGTCCCACATATGGTATAAGTCAAGCCAAAGAAAGAGAGGAAAAGGAAAAAATTTGTTAGGTCTACGGAGGCATGAACTGGGAGTTGATTACGAGGAGATGGGAATGATGAGGTGGTAGTAGGAACCAGTGGTCGAAAAATAGAAAACGTACTCCACTGCCAGCACACCACCTCACATAACTCATCCATAAGAGGAAATACTCGTTGATCCCCATGCACTCATGCATTCATTTCCTCAAGCCTCACTCTAGAAAATTCACTCTCATACCCAGGCAACCTACAAAAGAGAAAATTCCACCTTTCTCCTGCATCGAACTTCCTATAGGATTACACAGGAAATCCTATAGGATCACACAGGAATCCTACAAGATATAGACAAACAGTCTACAGGATTGGCCGAGAGGAGTTTTAGAGGGGAAAACATGGGTTTGGCTAAAAAAACCACTATGAGGAGGTAGGCTCTATAATTACTTCCCTTTTTCAAAATGAATTGAATAGAAACCCCTAGTATTGAGTGAATTTGGCAGTTGTGTAAAGAAATTTTCTCCACAATTCTTTTAGTTATTCACTACTGCATTTAAAAACTGTATCAACCATCTCAGCTCCTCAAAATTCACCAACCCAAAATGACAAGATGGTTTAATAGAAGGGATCCCATTAACATTATGAGAATCCACCAACATCCTCAGGTGTTAGAAATCTTCACAAGGCATAATTGGATAGGGTATTTTGAAAAATTAAGAGGGTATGTTGATGAAGTGGCCTAAGATTTTGCTCTCTCCCTCATTCAACTTACCAGAATCAATGCCACTATTGTGGTGAGAGGCCTCTCCATAGAGCTCAACCCTGAACTCATAAGCAGAGTTACCACACTTCCCCTAGGAGTGCCGTGGAGAAAGGAAGACAAGGGAGATGTCCAGATTGCCAAGAAAAAGTTCTTTATAGAGGAAGAAGAGCCCATTGAGGAGAAGAATGGAGTAAGGTGTTAGGCCCCTACACTAGTAGTATGTAGGCGTTAAAAAGATAGATCAACGCCTTAGAATTCAGCCTCTTCGAGGGGGCAACCTCCTTTACATTACATAAATGAACAATTCTTGGATGATACAAATGAAAGGACCTCCTTTCTATATATAGGAGTCTAAGGGGTCATAACATAATTATATCTGACATAACAATAATAATCTAAGGGCACATTAATAACAATAGTGGGCTTCTATGGGGCACAATAGTAACAATATGGGCATTGCATGGGTACATCAATATAATAGGTGGGTTGTACTAATAACAATAAGGGGTTACACTAGTAGTATAGGGGCCTAACAAAGGATCACACATACCCTATATTAAGAATATGATAGATACAACTTATCACAAGGGGTAAGGATCACACACACCTATTGTCTAGATTTCCCTGAACCCCAGGAGCTTTACAACTCCATTCCCACCCTGGGACCTCAAACAGGGGGGGAGAGCATAACTTAGTGTTCTCGATCAACCGTGACCCTTTCTTGGGAGGGTCACTTCTACCAGTTGAAGCTACTCTTTGAAGACCAAGAACTTACCTTTTAGGAAAGGCTTGGTAAGAATATCTGCTATTTTCTCATTATTCAAAATGTGATGGAGTCGTACAATTTATCTCGACACCATATCTTAGATATAGTGATATCTAATCTTAATATGCTTGGACTTTTCATGGAATACAATATTCTCTAAACGTTGGATCCCACTTTCTCATTCGTTGAAATGTGATGGAGTCTTATAATTTATTTCTACGACATATCTCGGATATAATGATATCTAATCTCAATATGCTTGGACTTTTCATGGAATACAAGATTCTCTAAAAGTTGGATCCCACATTGTTGTCACAATATATCACTGTCATATCCAATACATGCTCAAACAACTTTTCAAAGAGCTTCCTCAACCATACTTCCCTACAACTAGCCATGCTAATAATAATGTACTCAAATTCGGCTGTGCTAAGAGCAACAAAATTCTACTTCCTGCTCAACCAAGATATCGTGGTAGACGCTAGGCTCAAATAACTCCCTGATGTGCTCTTCCTGCAAACAATATTTCCATCCCAATCAACATCAGTGTATCTGTGTAGTCTCATGTCTTGGTCAAAATATCTCATTCCATGATTAACAGTCCCATGTAGGTATCTCAACACATGTTTAACAACAACTCAGTATGCATGTAGGGGCTTATTCATAAAATTGACTGAGAGTATTGACAACAAAACATGTCTGGTTAATTGTTCACTAAGAACATCAGTGCCCCAATCAATTGTGGATACTCAAAGGGACTTTCCAGATAAGGGCCCACAATTTATCCATATAACTTCTTGAAGTTCATCTTCATCAGTGTGGCCATGGACTTGCAATATATCATACCAAATATTTCCAATAACTTCACAACATATTTCCCTTAATAAAGGAAAATCTCACCAGGGCTTTGCCATACCCTTAAGCCTAGGAAGTAGTGCACCAAACCAAGGTCTTTCACCTCAAATTCAGAGGCCAACTCCCTCTTACACTTGAGAATAAGAGGCTATCCATCTATCAAGAATAAATCATCAACATATAATACCAAAATTAGGGGCATACCTTGGAAAAATTTGAAGTATAGGTTCGGGTTAGCATTGCTTCTCATAAATTCAATCTTCATTAGGTAGTTATCAATGTAGGCATACCAAGACCTAAGGTCTTGCTTCAATCCATAAAGATTTTTCTTCAACCTTTATACATGAGTCTTCCTATCATGCTCCTAAAATCCTTGTGGTTTATCAACATATACTTCTTCCTTGAGAATGCCATGTAAATACACAAGTCTTCACATCCAACTGGTGAAGTGTCCATCCCTGACTAGTAGCAAGAGAAACGATAGATCAAATGGTAGTGTAGAGGGACACTGGTGCAAATATGTCATCAGAGTCCTCTCCCTATTTTTGGGAGCAACCTCTAGCCACAAATCTCGCCTTATATTTCTCGATACTTCTGTCTGCAGTATGTTTAATTTTGTACAACCATTTAGAAGTCACAAAAAACTTTCCTTCGGGTCTCAGAATCACTTCCTACACATCATTCTTCATAATGGACTCATATTCTTCGGTCATAACATCCTTCCATACTTGTTCTTTCGCTCCTTTAATAGTGCGTGGTTTAGTTTGTATCATGTTGCTCATTGCTATAACATATCCATGATATCAACATGGCTTCTTGTTTTCCGTGAAGGTTCCTCTTACAACATCATGTCTCTTAGCATCCTGTAAAGTATCAAGAAGCCATAATCGTCTCTTCCTACCAAGAGTATTACATGAAGGGGAATCCAAGGGGTCCATGGGTTCTATAGGTTCATCAACAATATTAGGCTCTGGCACATGCATATGAGTCTTTTCTTTTGTATCCATGGCATCATCCTTTCTTTCGACATTAGTAGGGGATGGAGTATCCCTTGCTTTCCCAAGGAAAATGCCTTCATCAAATTTCAGATCCCTGCTAAACTCTATATTCCTTTGAACATGTACATATATTCTATAAGGTTTAGAATTTTCACAATAGCCAACGATGTACCTTTCTTTCTTGAAGCTTCCAACTTGTTCCTCTTGTCCTTCGGCACATGGAAATAAATAGGGCAACCAAAGATCCTCCAATATCCAACATCAGGCTTGATACATTTGAAAACTTCTTCGAGAGTCTTGTCACTCAAGGCTTGATGATGAGTCCTATTTTTAATGTAGACTTTTGATCATGCAACATGGCTTAGGTAGCTTCCATGATAGTGTTGTTCTTCATTTCAGCTACCCCATTTTGCTCGGGGTTATAAAGTCTGATGGTCTCTTTATTGATTCCAAATTTCTTGCAAAAGTTAATGAACTCATTTGAAATGAATTATCCTCCATTATTAGACTTGAAGATTTCGATTCTCTTACCTGTTTGATTTTCTAACAAGGCCTTCAAGTCCTTGAACATATCAAATGCTTAGTCCTTGTGCTTCAGAAGAAAATCTTTGACTTGCGAGAGAAGTCATCCACAAAGATTACGCAGTACAGGTAGCCACTAAGAGAAGTCACTGGCATGGGTCCACATCGTTGAGAAATCTATGGAAATTATATTAGGGTGATTTCTCTTTAGTTTGATAAATATGTGATGTTATTTTACTTAAACTTGATGTACTTGTAATTAGTTTTTTTTTTTTTTTTGTTCGCTTGATTATTATAGTGTTTTTATCATCAAACAACTACCAAACTATGAATATGAATAGAACAAATGGACATGAGATATGCTAACCAGGGCCGAAACCTCTCCAAGAGAGGAAAACCCACAAGTAATTTTTCTCTTCTTATAGAATCTTCCAATAATGAATTCCAATACCTTATACTCAAGACATAAACCTCTCCAAGATCAAGTCTGTTGAGAATGCAACAAGATGATGGAGGTTAGTGGAAAGAAGTTTCCTTCACTAAGTGGGCCCGCAGTCTATTTTTGGTGCAAGTCTATTTTTAGACATATGGATCATGGTCTATGAGTTACAGGATGCTATTTGTGGATGATTGGTCAAGTTGGTAAAAATAGATGGACCTATATTTTTAGACATATGGGCGGAGTCTATTTTTAGACTGCCAGGCTAAAAATAGAA
>APFE031400360.1:175522-201617 GCA_000404065.3 Pinus taeda
ATTATTATAAATTTGAATATTTTTACAAAAAAATTGCAAATATTATATAGATTGCATATCATGGATTAGTGAGATTTTCTAAGGTTTCTAAACATTCTAATAAATTTTCATCCTTAAAATTTTCCCTAGGGCCCACATCCCGAAAAAAATCCATCATGGTTTATTCCAACTTAAGGCATTCTAGAAACCATCTTCCTCACCTTAGGAAACACTTCATAATGAAGGTGATCAAACCTTTGATGCCACAACTCACATTGATGATTACTATCATGAACCAATTCTTGAATTGGTCTTCCATTGACTTTATAAAGGCCTTCAATTATTGATCCCAAAGTGAAGGCATACCTCAAGCAAGATTCCATTGGCCAAGTAAGGACCTTTCCATTTATAAAAGAAACCTTCATTCCTTTTTCCTCCAAGGCAGATATAGACACTAGATTATTTTTCAATCCCGACACATATATAACATCTTGTAGATGTATACTTTGACCAAAATCGAAATGAAATGATACGAAACCAGATCCCTTTATAGGATAAGTAGAATTGTCCCCAAGAATGATCTTCAAATTTGTCTCCCTCTCAACTAGGTTTGGAAGGACTTCACGATAACCAATGAAGTGTTTAAAGGCCCCACTATCCACTAACCAGTTATCAAACAAATTTGGAGGAGATGAGCTAGAAAGAGGAGAAATAAGAAAGTATTTAGACTGAGTGGCACCTGCATAATTATCATACCTTGAGTTCCTTGATCTCTTGGGAGGATGATGACCTTATTCACGAGAAACAAGAGCCTCTCTTCTTCTTTTATTGTTAAATCTGTTGTTGGTGTAGAACCTTGGAGAATTTCTCTTTTTTGGACAATCTTGGGCAAGGTGACTAAGCTTGTGGCAATTGTAGCATTGAATTTGTGACACATCCCTTTTAATTATTCTATTAGAGTCCTTGGATGCTAGAGAATGTTTTCTCGAATTAGATGGCCCTCCTCTTTCTTTCCTCTTCTTGGCTTGAGAAACAAATGTAATGGGTTCCCCTTATTCATGCTTTTGAATTTTCCCTCTAGATATCATCACGGTCTCTTCTTGAGTACAATTTCCTAATAACTCATCAAAGAAGGGAACCTGTCATTGCTGCTAATAGCTGTGATGAATGTCTCCCAAATCAAAGGAAGACCTCCAAGTGCAATTAGAACCAACTCTCTATCAGATGTAATTTCTCCAACAGACAAAAATTGGTCCTTGAGTTGGGATATTCTCATGAAGTATGAGTGCACAATCTCTCCATTGTTCATCTTAATATCCTTGAGTTGATTCTTCAAGGAAAGGATATGACTCAAGTTGTTGACCTCATACATCCCAACCATTTTATCATATATTTCCTTAGATTTCTTAAACTTTGCAACATAAGTGATAAAGTGATCTCTCAACGAATCAATAATAATTTTCTTAGCTTTGACCTCACCTTTATTGTACTTGGACTTGACAATAGAAAAATCATTCTCTAGAGGTTCAGGCACCCTTCCTTCAACATATTCCAAAACATCATTTTCCTCCAAAATCAAATCAACCCTAGCTCTCCAAACAACATAGTTAGATGAGTCGTTCGACTTCTCTTTAATCTTGAAGTATGAGGTAGAAATCTTGACCAAGTCAAGTGATCTTCAAAAATGGATAATATATCTTCAAAGGGTAGTTTCTCTAGTCTCCTTAGGCTTGTATTCACCTCAACTTTGATACCATGTTATTTTTTCAATGTTCTATGTTGTAACAATCACTTATAACAATACTTCTTCCAATAGTAATCACTTTATCCAATTATCTAGAATCTTTCAATAACAATAAGCAATTTTATATATAACATAAAACCATATACAAAATTATAGAATACAACCAAGAACAATAGAGACACAAAGATTTGGTCAAAGACTAGGGAAAAGCCCCATAAGGGGGAAACCATTTCCAAATTCTTCTTCTATTAGATTGTCATCAAATTTTCAACAGAGAGTTACATTGTCCAAGTACATGCATAATCGATCAAAGGTCAAAGCTTTGAATATCCCAAATAATAATCCAATATCCAATAAAATATGAGCTCAAAAGTCAAATATGGTCAAACTAAATTCTACAATTTCTTGTCAAAGTCAACAACAGTCAACATTTCCCTTACCAGTCAACAATTAATGGTTATAGTGCCTAGAAAAATTCAGCCAAGGCAACAAAGAATTCAAACTCTTATGACCAGTCAACCTTAGTCAAAACAGTCCTTAAAACAACCTTTCAAATTTGGTCAAAGTCAGAGTTGACTTGCAAAAACCCTAGCTTTAGAATAATAGTCAAAGATCAATGCATGCCTAAATTTTATGGTCAACAACCTGCTGAATTTGGTCTAACAAGAACATATAAGAAATTGGTCAAAGTAATCCAAGTCAACCAAAGTCAAAGCAAGTCAAACCAATCCCAAATCAGAAGTCAAACTTAGTCAACATATATATCTCTCTCCTCTTCACACGTGTGAGCTCAGACCTTGCAATTTCAGGCTAGATTGAACTAGGAGAAGATGAAATGGTGTGCAATGTGATGTCTCCAAATGAGATCAACCTTGGTCAATTTATATGTGTCTTTGGAGGTTGAATTTCCTCTTCCAGGCCAACTTGAACTTTTTTGCGTTTTCATGGTTCCACATTAAAAATAATATTTTCCCATGTGTAAATTAAAATCTTCCAAGGGCTAGTAGGGTCTCTAGAGGGTGAGAAGGGCTTCCCCTAGGAGGGAATTCCTCCTTGAGATGCCAAATTTCAACACATCCTAGCCCACAAGAACTTAATTAGGCTAGCATAATCTTCTCCGTATGTATCCTAAGCGGATGGGGACGTTACATATGTGCATAAATACACCAGAAAAAATGGTAGAGTACCATGACTTGTAGATTGTTGCTTCACTCACATCATAATGACTAGAAATCCTTGTATAGATGGTCATGCCACTTTTGACAAATAATTTATGCAAAGGTTGATGATGCATTGATATGCATGCTAATTTCTATCTTCCGAGGATGTAGTCATGTCGTGGTTTTATTCCTCATGGTCTAGGCATTGGTCCAAAGCTTAATCTTCGTGATTATTCCAAAGTAACAATGCTTGGATATTGATAATATCCCTCACTATCGGCTTTAGACATCGTTTGGGCCATCCTAAGTTTCTTTCATGCATGCTTAGCCAAATGGGCCATCTTCCTCAAGTATCTTCCAAGTGTGCTACCTAAAGATGATAGGAAGGCTTGCTTATATGAACTGAGAGATATTTAGCCACTAGGCATATTACATATAAATAATTCTACATTACATTTTGGGGATTGAGCTAATCCCTACTCACTCAATCTCCCTGGCCCTATACTCGACCCAAGGAACACCTAGAATTATGCACATAGGGAATTGTGAAATTAGATAAAAGTGGATTGGTTATGGAATGGGAGGAGACCCCTAAGTGTCAAGAAGACATCCACCACCAACCCTTCTAAATTTGACTTTTGGCAAGGCCAAACAAGCGAAGGGTACAAGCCTTGACACACTATCTCCTTAGGAGACTCACTTGACTTGGAGGCATCATTTTAGTGTTCCCCACTCTATGATGGTGTCGAGTAGGGCCATCCATATAATGTGGCTTGTGTTAAAGGTTTCCCTTAGTATTTTATCCACTTTTGAGTTAATCCCTAATCTTTTTCATTTCTTGTTAATTCTTATTTTTCTTTTAACCTTTTATTTAAGACCCAAAGAAACTTTTATTATTATCATATTTGGTAGGTATTTGTTTCCCTTTTTAGTTTCCCTTGTTTATATTGATTTCTTGATTGGACTATGGTTACACAAGTAATGGATCTCAAAGTGGGGGTTTAATGGTTATATATGACCATAAAGGGTTTGTAAACCAAAGTCTTATTATGGAAGATAAATTTATAGGACATGTTAAAATCCTTTTAGAAAACATAAAGGGAAATGAACCTTTGGAGATAAAACACTTTCCCTCCAATTAGGCATCTATTTATAGTTAGGTCTATATTTGAGTGTAGGGGATGTAAACCAAATCCTGTCTGTGGCGGTTGAAATTATGAAACATCTTATAAAGTGCCTTTGGAAAAGATTCAAGAATACTGAACGATAGAGTTTAAAACATTCCTTCCAATGTACAAAATATATACCTTTCAAAACTAAAATCTTGTTATATTTAACACCCCCCCCCATCCACCACACCCGCCCACAAAAAAAGAAAAAAGAAAAAAGAAAAAAGAAAAAAGAGAACTCCAAAATCATATTTATTTTCTTAAAAATCGTATATTAAAATTTAAAAATAAAGAAAAAGAAGTAGTCAATCAATTAGGTTTATCTTGGGTGGTTGGGAGAATGATCTTTATCCTCCCCACCCAAGTTCAATTCCTACAAGTGACATTTTGAACTCATGACTTTGAAATTTGTTGTTGCTATGGAATAACTTACCCTTGCCAATACAAACTTATTAATTTTTGTTTTTATTTTCAAATGTGAAATGTATTCATTACTTTCTTGATAATCATTACCATTATATTAAATCTAGTGTAGATCCATCTTAATATCAGACCTATCATGCATTGGGTGTAGATTAATCATAAGTCTGGATTTGCAATGCATTGAGAGAGATCAAATGCTTGGAGTTTGGAAACTTACTTGAAGTTTTTTAAATCTAAAAAGGGTTTTCCCCATGATAAATCTAGAGTTATGATGAATATACATAGGTGTATGTGTGTGTGTTTACTTTCAAAAGCTTGTTATATATATATCGATCGAGAGAGAGAGAGAGCATGCATTTCCTCCTAAGAGGTCATAGGTTCAAATCCAAAGGGGGTAGAGTATGTACACCTTTATATACTTTAGTAGTGAAATTGTTGCCTAGATAAAGTGTAGAGACACTGGACGATTTTACTAGCACTTAATATGTAAACTATAAAGTATTTGGTGATATTTTTGTAAAAACATTCAAGTTTTTAAGAATTTTATATAGTTTATATATTTTTTGGTAATTTTGAAGGACAAATAAGTTTATCTTGTAGAATTTGGGTGGGTCATCTAAAAATAAATAGAAATTGGTGAACATCCTTTTGGGAAAATGCATGGAAAATTAACCCTTGGGTGAAATTCAACTGCCAAAATTTTCCTTAGTTTTGACTTAGGAGATATTAAAGAAAAAGAACAATAAAGGGCTTGGTATTTGTCATTAGAAGAGGAATAATGAAGAGACAACTATTCATTTTTTTACTACATTTTCTTACAACAAATGTGGTGAGATCCTAAATGTAAATTGGGTCTCTTATACTTATGGGACAATGATACAATTGTTGGATTTTTTTCAGGTTGGTTCACCAACAAAGATTTGAAACTTGTTAGGGCACTTCCTATTTTGGTTCTCTGGGGTGTTTGGTTGGCTTTGAACTCTATATCATTTGAAGACAAGTTTGTACCACCTTTCAAAATATAAAATAAATGTTTGAGCTTGCTCTCTCTTTTACAAGAAGAATCTTAGGAATAATCAACCTAGGTCTATCAGTGAGCTTTGCGTGGACAAGTCCAAGACATGGTTTTTTTTAGATGGTAATTGCAATGATTCTCTTTGTGGATGTGGATTTGTTTTCCATCTAACTAACCTCACATAGTTTCACTTTAAAGATAATATAGGGAGAGGAAAAAATAACTTATAGAGTTAATGGGATTTTTATGCTCTTAAAGTTTGCTTTGCATTAAGGGCTCATTTCTCTATAGTTTTGGAGAATATAGCCTTGTCATTAATTGCTTATTTGGTTATATTCATTTACATAACATCTTATTAAGGTCACTGACCGATCAACGTTAGGAATACTTTGGATTATTTTCTAAGATTGATTTAACTCATACATATAGGGAATTGAATTAAATAGTGGACAAACTCTTTAGAGAAGGCTCTTTATGACTTGGAAATAAATTCATTCTACATGAATTTGAAGAAGGATGATTATGGGCCCATAGATAGCTCTTGGTCCATGATCTCTAAATTGGTTGGTTTTTGTTTAGGATTTTTCATTGTAATATCTGTTTGGTATGGATAGTAATGCATTTAATAATAACTTCCTTGATGAAGCTTTGAGGTTGAGGATTGAAAAGGTTTGATGACCAAAGCTTATGGAGGAACAATTTTGCTTCGTGCATATTGTTATCACTCAGGTTTTTCCCAAAGTTGTAAGAAAGGGAAAGGAGGCTGAGGTAACTACAAACCAATCTTTTAGATACAGAATCTAGGCAATCTATATCCAGATAGGGCTCTCTCTTTATGATTTAACTTTGTTTTGAAAGATATTATGCTAGTTATGAGGTTCAGGGATTTTGTTTGATTTTGGGTGGTGAGATTCAATAGAGCAGAGGTGTAAGACTGAGTAGTATAGTCCATTGGGCTAATGGAGTCAACGAGGGTGGCTTTCTGGATTTGGCTTCTTAACAGAGGATGGTTCCATAGGGCAAGGTAGTCAAACAGGGAACAAATAAAGATTTGATGTAGATGGAATGGGTTCAAATTGGATGAAAGGTAGTTAAGAATCTTTCAACCTATTTAGAGAGGGAAAGTGGATGATTACTGCTAAAGAGAAAATTAAGAATTCCTTAACAAATAATCAACATGAAAGAATTAGGAAACAGGAACAATTAAGAGTTACACTTCTTATTCTAATTCTGAAGAAAACACAGAAAATGATAACGAATGAACACAGAGTGCATTCAAGCAAATTCTAAATTAATCTTTATCTTTATCATTTAGATTTTGAAACACGGGTGATATAAGGAACAAGAAAACTTTAAAACACATATATAAGAGACTTATTGGTCCGACGTTTGATTCAAGAATCCTGTGGCAAGTCCTCTGCTTCAATTCTTCATCCAGTAAGCACAACAATAGTTGATTCCCACGCCTTTCTTTTCCAAAACTCAATGTTACAACAAAGTCTAGAAATATTCACCAACCCCAAATACTTCGATTGGGGGGTATTTATACAAAATATCTCACAAAATATCTCATGGAGATAATATCTAGTGATGACTAATCATTTTTTACAAAAGATAGAGACAAATAGTCTTGCAAATAGGGAAAAGACAAATTGATGGTGTGCTGGTTGCTCCATCTTTGTCAAATGTGCTGGAGGTAGGCCTTGTGAGTCGATTTACAGCTGTCTTCCACTGATACTCTGTGCTGGCTGCTCCATCTTGCTTGGATATTACTTAAACCTGATATGATACACTTTGACTGATATGACCCTCTTTTAACTCTGTTTACCGCATCGTGGTAGATGGCCCAAAATTTTCATTTTACCAAAGATATCAAAGATACCAAAGATAAGTTTATATAATTTCTAGCATATCCTCCCACCATTTCTGTTCTGGTAATTTATGTGTTTGAAGCTTCCTCAAAGTTTCATCAGTCTTCGTGTATCTGAAGAAATTAAGCGAGATGGTGAATAGATGCTTTACCTCATGCTCAATGTAGAATAAATTTTCTAAGTTGTCGTAGAGGAGTTGGCCAGATGGAAGTGCTTTCACTCCTGAAGCACTTGTTGGTGAAGTAATTTGATCAACAACATATTTATTCAATTTGTGTGCATAATCTACATGTTTCATCAACTAGTTATTACTTGTTAAAGGACTGGGTAGACCCTTAACCTGCAAAAATGTGAACTTTTCTGTGAAAGAATTAATCTCCACCTACATGTCCTGGCATCTCCTTTCCAAATTTTGCATTAGAGTTCTCTTGGTTAGGACTCTCTTGATTTCCAGAATGGTCCCTGTCCTGTCTGTGATTTCCAGTGCTTCCAGTTCTTCGTTGGTTTTGGTGTTCAAAAAATGTATTATCCAGTTAGCTTGTTCAAGCATTTGTCCCAATAAAGCTCTTGTCTTTTGAATCTCCACTTGGGCTGCTCTTATTAAGTCAATTTGCTCATAAATAACTTGGATAAATCTCCACACATTATTAAGGGATTGATTGATGTTGGCCCACAGAATACCTTTGATTTCTACCAGAGGTTTATCCAGAGAAAGATCCTTTTCTAATGCTCTCACCTTGTTCTCTAATGTTTTAACCTCCCTTGTTTTCTCTGCCACATTAATCTTGGATTTGTCATAACTTTTTTATAATTTTTCCAATTGCTCTTTTACCAGTTTCAATTCAGACACTTGTAGCTTTAATTATTCCATGGACTTTATCAATTCTTCAGTGCTCATATTAGTACTGCGGCCTGGTGCTATTGCTGTTGCTGATGTACCTGTGATGGCCTCTGTTGTAGATGTTGGAACGTTGGAGCCAATGCTGTTCCAAGTGTGGAGGGGGCTGCAGCTGAGACTGTAGGAATGATTTTAGGAGGTTAGGAGGTGGATTCTCCCTGATTTTCCTTTAGTGCCTTTTCTAGTGCCTGCTCTATATCGGTTAATATTTCGTTGAGTTTCATGAGCAAGTGCATCATATCCTCTTCGGATTTCCGTTGTGAAACTTCCGCAATCTGTGGATGCATGGAAGGAGGCAGTTTAAGCTGCTCCCTTAGGGAAACAATGTCTTCCTCTTTCTACTTCATCAGTGCCTTTATGACTTTAGCATCTTTGGTATCATGTCCCAATTAAATGATAATCTCCTCCAAAGATTTTATCATATTGTCCTTAGCCAGAGAAGAAGCTTTCTCCAAATGTAGTTGAGCAGAGGTATTGTCCAAGGAGTTTTGTAATTTATGAACCAACATTACCTTATCAGCCAGTGTGGAGTAGACCATCTGTCTAGTCTGTTTATGAAGATCAATTTGGTCCATAGGATGAATATCCTTGGCTAGGACCTCCAAATTTGTCCTAATGTAATCAGCTGCTGACTGTGGTTGTTGCACCTTGGGCTTAAAGTAACTCATGATCATTTTGCCCTCTTTAATGTCATAAGCTGACATTAATCTCTATTGGTTTGTGGGGGCCATCTTAAGATACTGGTTGTAAATTTGAAGCCTTAGTGGGTTGTTCCTGGCCTTTATCTTTGTAAATGTCCTTTTGATGTCTGAGGCCTATTTGCTTTGTGGCCTGGTGGATGAAACTTCTACACTGTGCTACCTTTCTAGCTCCTGCCTATGTGAGCTAGTTGATGTTTCTACCACCGGGGAAGTCTACTGGCTGACCAATCTCTCACCTCTTGGACTGTCAATGGTTTCTTCAATAATTTCGTCTTCAGATAGAGGATTCAATCTTTGCCTCTTTGCACCCGATTTTTCTGCAAGTCCACTGATAGGTGTGGTGTCTTCTCTGTCTCTCTTCTTGCTTCTTTCCTCATTTAGAGGAGTCTGTAATGTAGGAATTTTTGCTGCCTTAGCTTGGGCTGGAGGAATTTGCCCCTGACTCTGTTCTTTTGACATTGCTGGCTGGTCTATCATTATAGGATTCCCTATGGTATCTACCTCTTTTCCCTTTGAAGTCCCTGTGACTGGTGCACTAGATTTTGGGGCAGGCTGCTGAGAAGTTCCAGCAAAGGATGTACCAACTCTTGATTGGTGAGGCAGCTTGAAAGATACCTGTCCAAAAGAGTCCAGGTCAAGGCTTTTTTCAAGATCTTTCATAGCTTTTTCCATCTTTTCTTTCTCACTAATTTCTTCTATTAAGGTCCCTTCTACCCATTCTTCTTGATTTTCATACTGTTCAATTTCTGGGATCCTATGATGTACATACACTGATAACCTATTCCTTACTTTTCTGTCACTTATGAAACTATTTGGGTCATATGGCACCCACCGAAAACTCTTCTTCAATCTAAGGTGTTCTTCTAATATCTTCTCAACATCTTTCCATGCATCCCTAGAATTGATGACATAAGGGCCTAAATGGTCTACATATGCCTTTATGATTTGTCTGAAATATTCTAATGCAAATAGTCTCATGGGCACATATTTGGGCAACCTAAAAGGGCACAGTTCACAGCCATATATTCTGATTTCTGTGTGTTTCTAGTACAGGTACCAGTCACCTATTCTGTACTGTTTGGAGAGTTGCAGAATCTTTTTCATGTCACCAGAGATCCTAGGAGGGGGGGCTCCTATCAGCAGAGTGGATGATTTATGTACAAACAAGTCAATGAATTCATTATAGGTATAAGGGCACTCATAGGTATTATGGAAGACTGAGGTCCAAAAGATCACAGACCTTTGATTTCCCTTTGAGTCCAACCTCCTAATGGGGAAAGAAAAGCTGTCTGGATGATGATACAACAGAGGGTGGTATATGAAATATGTGTACTTGAAGACTCCTTCTCTATCCAAATTCATGAATTGATCATGTATTTTGTTGGCAATGAAAGTGGCATAGTCACATTTGATAGCAAGGGGTTGTCCTGGAATAAACATTGACAGTAGAACTAGGGTGATCTCATCCACATATTCACTGGTATTAAATCCCAATATTAGGTATATCATGTCAACAATAAGTCTGCCAGTGTCAGTGAAAAAGGTTTGCAGATAGGGAGGTGGGCCTGTAGGCTGATGATCTGGTAGCATGAACATATGAGCAATATGGGTTATCTTTGAGCTGGACAATTGAGAAGCTTTTTCAAGTAGATAGCCCATGGAAAGACGAGCAAGGGGCTCAGTGGAATGGAAGTGTATCATTTTGTTAATAGACTCAACAATTATGTGAAAAAGAACAGTTTGGGATGGGGACATGACTGCTCTGTGGACAGAGTCATAGTTGGCACAACACTAATGAATGATGTCTGGGAAAACATGAACTGAGGGAATGAAATACATGGGAAGGTTATATTCCCATAACCCAAAAATATCAGAGTTGTTTCGATATTTATCCCTGATTTGGCAGAAGGCTTGAAGATGGTTCACGTTACCAAACAAATATTTTATTTGGAAATCTTTGTCGGCCAAGGGTAAATAATCCAAGTCTTTATGAGGTGCATTCATAGGCGCGACGTTCAGGGCTACGGGAGCTTCCATGTTTGGTTCTTGTGTTTCAAACTGGAATTCGGGCTTTTGTGGAAACAATGGACAAAACAACGGGCTTAGGGGTCTTTTATGGCAGCTTCGGAATGATTTCAACTTGAATTCAACTCTTTTGGGTAAAATTCTCAGTGGAAAAAATGAAATTACAGGTTCGCGGAGAGAATTGGGTAAATACCTATTTTAAGAGGCAAACTATGTAATTTGCAGGTTGGACGACGAACTGCAGAGCACGACACTAGAATTTATTGGCCGGGTGGTGGACTGGACGCTCGTACAGCCGTCTGGACGTATTTTGCATGGAAGAAGTATGCAGAGAAAATGGGTGAAAATGACATTTTCCCGTCGTTTTTAACGAAATTTTGGTTTGGTGGGGCTTTATTTTGGCATTTATTGCATGGATGACGTCAGAGTGATGGTACGTCCTATCGCTAGTGGAGGGTGGTAAGCAGTTTTCCCCACCCCGCTTTTGGGGTCGGGTGGTTTCGGATGGGGGGCAAGCGAGCACGTTAAATGAGTGTCGTGTGTCCTTGGTACGGCGGAAAAACCGTCAGTTCCCCACGAGTTAAACAACAGAGATGAAGGGTGGCGCGATATGATTGTCGACCATTCAATGGTCGGGCCCAGATCTGACGACGGATGCTCGTGGAATATGGTGGAGAGTTATTATATGCGGGCCTGGGGTTAATAAAACTTAATTTAATCATACCAGGTGTGTTTTGATTGGTCCGCGGGATGTTTGTTAATTAACCCAGATGGCTAATTAATCACGTTACCGCGCAACGAAGTTTGGGTTATTAATAAATTTCAAATAAATCTATTAATCCCTGTTGAAATGTAATTATGGTCGTATTCGACTGAGGTGGGAAATATTAATATTTGGCGAATTTTTAATGTATTTATATACAATACGGGATTGGGAATAAGGTGGGATTTATATAAATAAAGTTAATAGTTAATATGAAAAAATGAATTGGGTGCTAAGTTAAAACTTTTGCATATATATTTACACTTAGGCTTTGAAGGAGAACAAGGGGTTTATATGATATTTGTGCAATCTCCTAAGTAAAATAGAGTTTTTACTTAGGGAGTCATTACAAAAAGGAATGAGTGGTTTATGGGTGATATTAAGCAGATCTTAATATCCTTGGGGAACTTAGTAAGTGAATGATTTTTTAGGGAAAAGTATGAAAAGGAGTTAGTCATGAAACCTTATCTCACTTGAGCTACATCTGCCATGGCACTTGTGATTAAAGTAAAAGTTAACACATGTGGAGACAAAATCTATCACAAGTATTCATTCTGCAACACCATTGTACCTACCCTGCCTTCTTGGCCTAGCATTATTTCTTCTTTGTTTGGGTGCACTTGGACTGGAAAACCCTCATCACCTTCTTTTTCTTTTCATGGTAAGCCTACCTAAGTCTGCACTTATAACATCCAAGGGCCCAGATTTAACTCTTGAGCTCCTTTGCTTCTCTACCTGTCTACTTATCTGCCAAGATTGAACAGTTTGGTTAGATTTTATTCTCTATCTCTAAAACATGGAATTCAAACATGAACTAGCCAAGATTAAACTGTTTGGCCATTCATCAATGGTGGCATAAATCAACAAGATTCACACAATGAGATTGTTACAGAAAACAAACTAGTAGTGACATTTTGGACTTGCACACTTTCCTAGTCTTTTTGTTTGGGGTTCATTTCTTTCACTTTTTTGACCATTTTATTCCTTTTTCACTTTGATTTTTCTTTTAGGGCATACCCTCTTTACATTTTTTATTTTTTTTTTGTTTTTTGACAATATGGAAAACCTTTGCAACCAGAAAAAGGTATGAACATACTACAAAGTTCGTCAATGTTGATCATGAAATATGACACCTATTAGTATAAGAGCATAACACATATGCAATTAAAGATTGTATTTATTTTTCCCTCAAAATTAAATGCCTCTTTGTTTCCTAGGAAAAAAATACAAAATTGATATTAAAACATTTTACTTAATGTGCACATTGAAATATTTTATTTGGGACCCACTTTTTTTTTTTAAATGCATGTGCTAACTCCATATTAAGCATTGAAAGAATCACACTTTTATCTCGTACTAGGTAGTAGAAAGCATTTATTTGTAGAGTAAGAAACTATTTTTAATTATTTTATCTTTGTCCTACTCTCTCTTGATATCTAAAGCTGACATGAAATTATTTTGTTTAAGGTAGACATGGAAATATCTTATTTATGGCCCACAACAAAATATTCTTTTGTTATTAATATATTTTTAAATGCCACATGTTAATGCAATGTTGATCATGGAAAGAATTATCCATCTTCCTTATGTCGGGTTGTAGAAAGTGTATTTGGGCATAATAAAATTTAAAAATAAAATAAAATACTACAATAAATTATGATCATATATATATATATTTTTTTGGCAATAAATTTCAATATAAGTTTACAATTAATCTAATGAATAAGCACAATTCATTATCTACATATAAGTTTGAATTTATTAATTCTTGTAGAACCCATTAGGATGCCATATCTGCTATCTCTTAGACTCATCAATACCTCTCATCATGAACTTCTTAATTCCCCTTATATGTGAAGGATGAGCATTTCAATTCCCCTCATAACTCTAAAATTGTTTATATTTTTGTCAAATTTTTTCAAATAGAGATGAAATGGGAAAACCTTAAAGGCTAAATATTTTCTTGTGTGATGTTCTTAATTGTAACCTTGTGAAATGAGACCATATATATAAAAAACAAAATTCATCACTATGTTATTGACAATATGTTAACACACTGTAATTTCATTTGGCTGTAGGAAGGAAACCCAGAGGTAACCACAAATCACTTGTGTAATTGGAAACTAGCCCTTCCAACCCTAGAGAGGGATCTCTCTTTCAACTTAGTCACTAAAGATTGGTTTAAATGAAGAACATTGGCTATATCTTTGGCAAATAATAGAGTTTATAGGTGTGGTGGCAGGGCACAAAGAAATCCATTGGGCATGGAGTTAGTAAAAAATTGAGATCAATGACGTGGTGGATACTTGGTGAATTGGGAAAAGTTGTTCAAAGGCAAGATAGAAACACTTCATTATGCCAATTAATAGTTGCAGATGTGAGAAGAATAAATAAATTAGATAACCATCTCAAGGCATCAAACAATGGCTGAATCTTAAAATGATTATGGCAAAAGAGGTATATAGAATGTCTAAATGAATGCAACAGAGCACCATTAACTAGATGAATTCTGAAACAAGTTTTTCATTTAAACATCGTAGGAAGAAATATAATGCACACAAAATAGGAAACGCTCACATAAGAGAGCTGAATCACTTGAATCTATGAAAATATTTAACTAGGTACTTCTGATCCACCAATTTCATTAAAACTAAAAAAAAATTACAATATGCACAGTGTTCTTTCCTCTCCAGTATGACCAACCAGCCCCATTTTCCATGTCTTTACATCATTATAAAAGTCAAATGGTCTAGATGCAATGCATCTTCACTTTCTATGTAGGAAAAAACAAGGAATTGTTATATCATGACTTATGCAATTTAGAAACATCAATTAAAGAAATGCATCTTTATTTAACAACTCAAACTACATGGTTTTAAGTTATCAACACTTATCCAACAATCAAAATGACTTCTAGAAGCTCCAAGTTTCGAAATTTTCCAAAATAGGGCTGACTCATATCTTTGCGTAGTAGAGGGCATCAAATTTCTAGAAATTTGTTGGAAATACTAAGGGGGGGGGGGGTGGTGAATCGGTATTCCTTAGCAATTAGCACTTTTAATTATTTTCGAAGCAATAGTCAATCTTCAATTATTATTAATGTTAATGCAGTAATAACAGTAAATAAAAGAGCACAATAGGCACAAGAATTTTAGGTGGAAAACCCCCTTCGGGTTAAAAACCACCAAACGCTTTTCTAATAAATTATTTAATCTTCAGCCCCAACTGAAATTAAAGAAACAACTTCCTAGAATTCTAGAAAATCATTTTTCTCTAGCTCCCACTGGACAGACGCCCCAATGCCCTGATTTATTTAGTAATCAACTGAATGGATGCCCCAACACCCTAATGAGCCACAACTCGTCATAGCACCACCCTACCACCTTGAAGTGTTCATAGGCCCAAACCTATAGGCGACTTCATACACCTACCTAGCACCTCCCTACCACCCTATAATGATTGAAATAAGACAAGACTGTGGATTCCCAAACCAAGGACAAAAATCCACAATACTATAAGATGTACAATTATTTTAGTGTACTTGACCAAATACCCAATCTGTCTATGACCTGCAACCCAACCATGACATCATCCCAACAGTGACTCCTATACCTCCCAACACTACCTCTTCGACTCTAAGCAGAATGATTCTTTTACAATCTATGCAATGATGACTCTTTTATAAATGTCTCTTTTACAATTTTACAATGATGACTCTTTTATAAATGACTCCTTTACAACTTTACAATGTTGACTCTTGGCCTTAACAATACTTCACAATATCTGGATGGTTGTCATGTCTTCAAGGATGTCCTACTACAATGCTTCCTTTTATTTGATACTTCTTCTCTTGAATTCTTGCTTGATGTTGTACTTGAATCTTCTTCTACTTGCATGCAAAATTTTCCCGACGAAACCAATCCCAAAACAAAACCAAATACCCTTCAACTTACCTCTACCCGCAAAACACATGTAAGTTCATAACAATGAATAAATACAAATTAAAATTACAATGTGTAGTTGAAGTGTGCTTGTCACTTTTTTTTTTTGACTTGTTGCAACAGTAGAAAAAGGCTCCCACTTTTGATATAGGCCTGGACTCTATGCAAGACTATATCCAAAACTGACCTAAAGATATATACAATAAAATTGATGACAGATCCTAGACTTGTGATGGACCAAGTTCTACGTATAACAACAAAGAACATTCTATCAAATATGACAAGACAAGTAACATGAACATACAACATCATATAGATTTAGTAGACTTGGTGTAGAATCAAGAATATGTAGCATCAAGTGTGTAGTATCAATAATAGGACATCCGAAAAACTAACTGTGGCATATAGAGACATAAAGATATAATCGAGACACTTTATATACTTACCTTGTCCTGCAAAAACATATGTCAGAGATGATACTAAAAATTAAAATGTAAACACTAATCATACATACCTTGCTGTAGGAGACTTACCCTTGACTATTGATGTGTGGTCCTTACTGCAATGATCCTTGAATGCATGTTTTTTCTTTCCTTCTAGGAGCTTGATATTAAATCTGTTTAATCTATATAATTGTGGATCTATTGGGTCTGAAATTTCGTCTTGTGATACCCCTCAAAGTCCTCTTTCCAACCCCATAGATATGATCAAGATTGGATTCTTCAAGAAAGAGTTATGCCCAATCTCCTGCGATGACCTGATTATAGAGTGGTTCAGTAGAGTGAACTTGTATGAAGTTCCACGTGTCACTGTTGTGACCTTCAGCCCTAGAAATGATTCCTAACAAACTAGATTCTATTCTCTTTCGGTCACTATTTATGAAATTGTAATCCAATTCTCAGAGAGAAAGTTATGACGATTTTCCCAATGTCACCTATTTGACATGGAATTGAGGAGCTTGCAAAAACCCTAAATTACTCAGATCATATATCCAAAAATATAGCGAACCAAGATATGAAATTTGGTCATGATGTTCATCAAGATTTAAGCTCAAATGGGTTTTAATTTAAGATTCTGAAACTTTGCATAAAAATATATATAGCGAAAATTCCATGATGACCTGTTTGAAGCCAAAAAATCCCTACTAGAGGAGGATACAAGGGTCACTATTTATATGAATGTCTTAAGTTGAGAGGGTCCTCAACAGGAGAACATTGGAGAGATTTTAGGAGAATCTTTTTTTTTATTATTATTAATTATTGACTATTCAATTACCACAACCAATTATGAGTGCAATTCCACAACCCCATAGGGTTTTAGCCCACTAACTGGGGTTACTAACTTTAGACATGAATATCTCTCAAACTGTGAAGAATTACGTGGCATGCCATATATCAAAGGAAATATCTTGACGAGTATAATCCATCTACATGATCCTTGACTCATAATAGAGTAACTTGTCAAGTCAAAATTCCCATGCAAGGTTGGGGTAGCCCCGAGTGCTTCTTGGGTTGACATCAATGACAACCACTGATAAACAAAAATAAGGTTCAAAGATGAGATCAATATCCTGAAATCAGATTTCTGTTGCAAAATGGAGAGAATTTTTTGTATATGAGCATGTCCTTGATAGAAACCTCTCTTAGTTTCCAAAAATTCCCCTCCACCGCCTCACAATCTGCACCCAAACATCATAACTAAAATAGGAATGTCAAAACCTGAAAAATAGACTATAAATATGCATTTGAATCTTCCAATATATGACACCTGTCAATAAATGGAAGAAGGTTTTTGTTCTTTGGCCTATTTTTAGGAAAAACTCTTACATTTTCTTGAAATTCAGCTCCATGTGGTTAGAAACATCATTTCAAAATGATGGTTAAAATAGGGCATTTTGCGTAGCAGTTGCATAACGAGTCCCAGTAGCCCTCCATGCTCTGTATGGTTGCACACCTCCTCTGGAAAAATGGATCAAATGGGTAGGCTTGAAATTTTTGTGTGATGGTGCAAAACTCTTGAAGTAGTTTTTACATTGCCTGCAGATCTCCTAGATGAATAGTAAGAGACAAACACACTTTGATTCCAAGATTATAGGATCCTAACACAATATATTATTTCTTTAAAAGCAAATTGCAATGGTTGTGGTCACTCTGTCTAATAAATAAATAAATCTAAAGGGCACCTTTTTTTTAAATTTCGACATTGGTGAGGCTACATCATGGTCATGTCCAAGAATAACACCCGAATAGGGCGAAGAATGGAACTAATGACTTAACATCTAGGAGTGCCTTAACAACGCACCTGATCAACATCTATCCAAGACCCCATTGACAATCTAAATGGTAGTTATGTGCATGCATTATTTTGAAAAAAAATGTTAAGTCGTATTTTACATTGCAGCCTTTAAAAGAATTACAACTATGGAAACTAAAATATTGGACTCAATGCATTCATGTTTCACCTATATGAAGTAATTTCAATAAGTTTCACATTCAACGCAATATATTTCTCCTTGATATGACATTGTAATAAGCTTTATTTGGAAAGGAACATGTGTTTCCATGGTATTAGACTATATTTACAAATGGTTTGAAATATATACTCTTTTTTAAGGCTACTTATGTTGAGTGTTTTACCATAAAATGTATTCTAAGAGTTTTATTATTATTATCATTGATATATACGATAGTTCTCAAATGTACAGTCTCCAACATCCACAAGGAATTCTCTTTTATTTTAGTGAAGTGGCTTCAAATAAGTTGTAGTTTAGATTGATTGAAGGAATGATGCACATCTAGAAAATCATTAC
Source organism: Pinus taeda (assembly GCA_000404065.3). Taxonomy (NCBI): domain Eukaryota; kingdom Viridiplantae; phylum Streptophyta; class Pinopsida; order Pinales; family Pinaceae; genus Pinus; species Pinus taeda. Next base: position 194,021 of record APFE031400360.1, read on the forward strand.
TTGCAAACAATTCGATAAATCCCATGCAAGGGATGTTGGAAATACTGAGAGGGGGGTGAACAAGTATTTAGCTAATTAATAATTTTCACTTCTTTAAATAGTAAATGCCAAGGAACATATGAGATATAATATTTAATAAGTAATATTTTGTAATCAACAAACTCTTCAAGAGCACCAACTCTTCTTACAATAGATTGTACATAGGAACCAACCTAATGAATTACAATTTTCGTAGGAGCCAACCTATAGGAGACTCCAATCCCCTAGACGAGCACCAGATCAACAAAATTCGTGGGCACCAACCCACAATAGACACCAATCTCCTAGCTGAGCACCAACTCAACCTCAAGTTATTTCTTGGATCTGTCAACAACAATTCTTATTTTCCTTTACTTGATGGCTTAGAAACAAGATTTACACACCTCCTAAACTACTCCACAATGCTTGTCTTCCACTTCACTGGTCACTCATTTCATTTGTTTACAACCTTAACCTACCCAGTTACACACTGGTCAAACAACACTTGCACAATTTAAATGTTGCAAAGTCATATTCCACTTCTCCCTTGTTTATTGTAGTGAAGTCTACTTCGCAACCTCCATTTTCCAACCAAACTTGATATACAATACTATCATGCCATCAACACACCTCATACAATGCACAAAACTCCTCATGTAAATGTAGCCTTCATAATCCTTTAAAGAAAACAACTTATCTTTGTTCATTGTGTTGGCTATTTATTTCATGTTTTGAACGAAGCCACTACTCTCCACTTCAAAGGGTAAAACCATGAAAAATAAACAACTAAACCTCCAACTCCAATTGACAATTCAATCAATAGTATAATAAGCAAGAGGTTTCGACTATGTCATTTCGTAGGAAAACTGAGCATTCGATTGTACCCTATCTACCTCTACTAGTGCTGGGAAAATTTCCTTGATAGAGTTGCATAACAGGTGAGTGCCCTCTCCATTCTTCACTTATTCAGGTGGGAAAAACAACCCTATACAAAAAAAAAGAACAAGACATCCTCTGAAAGGCCCATATTTCTCACCACTAATTTGTTCAGAACCTCAAATGGACTTGAACTTCTATTTCGAAAGAAGTCCAATGTCCTCTTCACATACTCCATTATCTCCCATAACATACAAAATGGAAATAACGCATGGAAATCAACAACACACAACTATGCCAATTATGCAGGCTATTGCCAAATAGAAGACTATGAAAAATAATCAAATGTCGGAAACACAACGTAAAGCCAATAAATTTGAGGAGTATCATGAGTTAAAAAATATGACCACCAACAAATATCTAATTAAATCCAACTACCAATCTGCATCCTCTACAGAAGGAACCCATCCACTTGATGATTCTCTAGGGCATAAAACACTCTGTTATGACCTTAACAAAATTGCTTGGAGAAACTTGTTGGATGAGGTCAACCTTCAATTTAAAATAAATAAATTGTTGGGAAAATTTTTGGTCCTTACTTTAACTTGGAATGATGAGTTGGGAAGAGTCGTCAATAATGAAAAAATTGTCCTATATTCCTTAGTTTGACCTTGAGCCCACTGCAAATATCTCCTATCTAGCTCAACAAGTGATTTCTATGTCAAAATGAGTGCATAGTCACCTATATTTATAGTGATCTTGACTCCTCAAAACAGGGCTGACTTGACACTCGTTGGGATGATCTGAGCTCTTATAAGGAGATCAAAATATGCATTTCAAACATATATCCTCAATTGTGAGGAGTTAGGAGGCATGGCACCTACTGTTGGAAAGGTATCAGAATGAAATTTTTGATGGTGTGACTTCTTTTGCATTTTAACTAAATTTGATCACCTTTTTCATGAATTTTGCTAAAGGGCTTCTTCTGGCTTTCATTTCTAACTTGAGGGTTTAAATATTTCTTCTAGATCTTTAGCTACAAGTTTTGACATCATTCCTAGGTGGGGTGAAGCACTTCTGCTTCCTTCGAGGGATAACTTCCTAGTGTGCTTCCTTCATTTGTAGGCTCACCTTTTCTTGGTTTTGACATCAATGACTACTTTTTTCGAAATCTAAAACTTTGTCATTGATGACAACCATCATACTCTCCCTGTGATCATGCTCTCCATGTCTTCATGCTTCTTTGTCTTTCTCTCACCTTTTGAAATCAATGGCAAAGGGTAACTGCTCGTGACTGCGTCTTCTTCATATGACCCGTCAGCTACTCTCCTTGTCTTTTTTACCATGAAGGATTTCTCCGCCTAAGTTTGTGCTTCTGATATTTATCCATACCAACATTAGCATCCATAAGGGAATGTTTGTGCAAGAAATCATTGCTCCACTAAGTCACCCGAGTCAATTTCCTTCTCTTGTAGAGAGCCTTCTTTATGATTTTTACAAGTTTTTTTCTTTGGATCTCCATTGTCCATTGCATATTGTTCTACATTCTCACTCATGCATATTTTCCAATGGATGCTTCAAATATAATTGATGCATTATCAGGGAATCTCCCTCACCATCATTCACAACATATTCACAAAAACAATTTGAAAGTAAAAGGGACATATTTTGTGTATTATTTTCTTGTTTCCTTTTATGATATGGTCAAAATATTATACTATACCTTTTGGAATAACTACAAAATTCCAAGAACACTAAAGTATGGAATATGCTCTTACAGTTATGGAACACAAATCCAAAAGCCTTCTTCTTACAGTTATGGAAAAATCCAACCCAACATAAATCATTGGAAATTTTTTGAAAATTATGAGGCACAAATTCAAGCTTCCATCTTAAAGGCATTGTATCTAGAGGGGTAATGCATAATTATAATGTAGACGATGACACAAAATTTTCACCATTCCCTAGCGATGACAAGAAACCTTGTGGAAAGTACTGAAGCAACAAGAAGAAAATCACATACCATCTTATTTAGAGGCACCTACTTGAAAGGATAACTACAAGATAGGGAATGAAATCTACACTTCCAATTCAAAATAGGATAATTGTTAGGTCCCTATAATACTAGTGATTCCCCCATTACTATTGTCATTGTATCCCTTATTGTTATTATTGTGGCCCATAGAATCCTACTATTGCTATTTTTGTGCCTTTATATTATTATTGTTAGGTCGGCTTGGTTATATTGTGATCCCTTAGACTCCTATATATAGAAAGGAGGTTTTGTCAATTGTATCATCCAAGAATTGTTCATTTGTGTAATGTAAAGGAGGTTGCCCCCTTGAGGAGGATGAATTATAAGGCGTTGATCTATCTTTTCTATCTTTTTGTGAGCTGGATTCATAACATTTGGTATCAGAGCTTTGGCTTCTAGGGTTTCGCTGCTCCAAACAGGTCATCGTGGAATTTTTCCTATCTTTTTTTCTGTGAAGTTTTAGAAGCAAAAAAAAAACCCATTTGAGACGAAATCTTGCTAAACCTTGGGTCTGAATTTCATATCCTGTCTCGCTATATTTTCGGAGATATGGTTTGAGGAAGTTAGGTTTTTTGCAAGCTCCATAATTTCATCTAAAACAAGACATCGTGGAATGTTCTCTATAACGATTTCTTTGCGAAGTTTCAGAAGCTAAAAAAAAACCCATTTGAGAAGAAATTGGTATGAACTGCGGCTCCAAATTTCAGATCTTGTATCACTATATTTTCGGAGATATAATTTGAGGAAGTTAGGGTTTTTTAAGACCCCCGAATTACATTCAAAATAGGTCACCTTGGGAAAATCATCATAAATTTCTCTTTGAGCATTAGATTGAATTTTCGTAAGAAGTTGTAGAAAGAGGACGGACTATAGTGTTTTGGGTACCATTTTCATAACATAAAGTTGAAACAGTGATCTGCGGCATGTCGTACAAGTTCGGTCTATTGAACAAGTCTATACTCAGGTCATCGTGGGAGATTCACCATAACTCTTCATTGGAGAATCCAAACTTGATCAGACTTGTAGGGTTAGAAAGATTACTTAGAGAGTTACCGCAAGAAGTAATTTTAGACCTGGGAGATCCAAAATTTCAGAGATACATTAGATTCAATATCAATCTCCTACAAAGTGAAAAAGGGTGTGTAGTTGTTTTAAATTTTTGCATAAGCTTGGTTTGATAAATTAGTTTGAAGGAATTCAAAGGGCATAGTGAAGCATTATTATCGGTAATTGATGCCCCAAAGAAAGAAAATGGAAACACCTAGTAAGCAACCTAAAAGCTCTAGCATGACTCATGAAGAAGAGGAAGAAATGCAACATGACATATTAAAATTACGAGACCAAGTGCAAGAAATTTCACTTGCACAAAAAGTAACAGAAAATAAGATGGATGGTTTAAAGAAAGACATAGAAGCTAAGATGGATGGTTTAAAGAAAGGCGTGGAAGCTAAGATGGATGGTTTAAAAAAGGTGTGGAAGCTAAGATGAATGATGTGGAAGCTAAGATGGATGGCGTGGAAGCTAAGATGGATGACATGCAAGCTAAGATGGACGATTTGAAGACAGATTTGAAGATAGATTTGAAGACAAGCATGGAAGATTTGACGATAGATTTGAAGATAGATTTGACAAAGTTTCTACAAGAAATGCTTACAAATGGTGAAAGGGTAGTAAAGGAAAATTATGATGAGAACAAAATAAATGTTAATCATGATTTCATAGACTCTAATGTTGGATCGAAGTGCCACCATGTTCCAAAGATCGATATGAGGAAGTTTGATGGAAAGGATTCCAAAACATGGATACTACAGATGGAGCAATTTTTCGATCTCCATAATGTGCAAAACACACAAAAGGTACGCATTGCAACTTTATATTTGGAACTAAATCAATTTGTATGATATTGATGGCTTTGCTCTCACAAACAAATTGTCACTTGGACTATTTTTACAGATGAAATGATAGCACATTATGAGGATACAAAAAGCAACACTTTTTTCAGCCAATTGATAAATCTCAAACAAAAGGGTTCAATGATGGAGCACATTAAGGACTTCTGAAAATTGAATATAAGGGTAAAAGGTATTCCAGAAGAGCATAGGATTGATGTGTATATAGGGACTTTAAAAGATAACATCCAACATGAGGTTTGCCTTTGGGAACCAGATTCATTGGAGAAGGCATTCAGGTTGGCAAGAAAAATGGAAAGAAAAATTATGGAAACAAGGAAGTCTACCACTCACAATCATAAAGATGGAATTGTTGTTGCCCTTAGCCATCCACAACCTACAAGGTTGACACCACAACAGTTGGAAGAAAAAAGAGAAAAAGGGATTTGTTACAGTTGTGATAGCAAATACACTAAAGGTCATAATGTGCCGAGAAGAAATTATTTTACATAGATTGTGAAGAGGAGGAAGAAAAGGAACAAGAAACATCAAAAGAAGAGGATATACACCAGGAACAAACCCTAGATAAAGAAGAAATGAATCTGACCATATATTTTAATGCATTGGCTAGAATTACCACTCCTCAAACCATCAAGATAGAAGGACAAATCAAGAAGAATAAGGTAATAGTGTTGATTCATTCAGGAATACCCATAATTTTATTCATTGTAAGATCAGAAAAGAATTGAATTGTTTCCTATATCCAGCACCAGAGTGTCAAGTGATGGTTGCAAGTGGAGTAACGATAAATTGCTCAGAAAGTGCCATAATATCAAGCTATCCATGGGAGAATGTATATTGACTAGCCCAATGCTTTCCATTCCAATGGGTGGTGCTGATGTTGTACTAGGATTCCAATGGCTACAATTCTTGGGTACAATAGCTTTTAATTTTCAAGAACTTTTCATGAAATTTTCTGCAGAAGGAAAGGAAGTTGGATTAAGGGGTATTGCAGGGAAACCGAGAAAGATAATTAGCTCTAACAGAATGACAAAGCTTCTAAAGAAAGAAAAACAAGGCATAATTGCACAATTATGTTCACTAGAGGTTCCCACATTGAAATCATCCATTTCTCCATATCTCCAAAAATTCTTGGACAATCATTCCAAGGTATTTGAGACTCCCAAAGACATCCCACCTATTCGTGATCATGATCATGCTATTAATTTGATTCCAGGAAGTGTTCCTCCAAACATCAGGCCTTATACATATCCCTATCTCCAAAAGAGTGAAAATGAACGTATGGTTGCAGAAATGCTAGAGGCAGGGATAATTCAACCTAGTCAAAGTTCTTTCTCTACTCTAGTAGTATTGGTTCACAAGAAGGATGGATCATGGTGCATGTGTCCATATTATAGGGAGCTCAACAAGCTCACTATTAAAGATAAGTTTCCCATTGTTGTCATTGATGAATTACTGGATGAATTGCATGGATCAATTTACTTCACGAAGTTGGATCTTCATTCAAGATATCATCAAATCAGAATGAAGACTGAAGACATTCCAAAAACAACATTTAGAACTCATGAGGGTCATTATGAATTTTTGGTCATGCCTTTTGGCCTTACCAATGCACCTTCTACATTTCAAGGTTGATGAATTCCATTTTCAAACCCTTCCTTAGAAAATTTGTGCTAGTATTTTTTGATGATATACTAATCTACAGTAAGTCTTGGAAGGATCATGTCCAACATTTACAGGTGCTTCAAACTTATTGGAGGAGAAACAATTATATGCAAAAATATCCAAATTTCTTGGAGACAAGAGGTGGCGATATCTGGTCATCATGTGATCTCATGAAGGTGTTTAAGGTAGACCCTAGCCAAAATTAAAACAAATTAAGGAAGGAAAAATCCCCAGCATCATAAAGCATCTGCGAGGATTTCTCGGGTTGACAGGGTATTATCGCAAGTTGTTAAGAATTATGGGAGAATAGCAGCACCTCTAACAACATTATTGAAGAAAGATGCATTTTCATGGACTCCGGAAGCAACAAAGGCCTTTGAACATCTTAAAGAGGCAATGTGCCAAGCACCGGTCTTAGCTACACCGACTTCACAAAAACCTTTATTGTGGAACGTGATGCTTCAGGAAATGGAATTGGTGTTGTTCTAATGCAAGATGAAAGACCCATTGCTTTTGAAAGTCGTCCAATCAAGGGAAAGTTTTTAAGCAAAGCTATTTATGAGAAGGAAATGTTGTGGGCAATACTCCATGCACTTAAGAAATGGCGACCCTACCTAATGGGAAGACACTTCAAGGTAAAAACGGATCATGATAGCCTTAAATACTTTTTAGAACAAAGATTATCTTCTGAAAAGCAACAAAAGTGGGTCACAAAGATGTTGGTTATGACTTTGAAATCATCTACAAAAAAGGGAAGCAAAATGTGGTGGCAGATGCACTCTCAAGAAAGGATGAGGATGTGGAAGCATTGTTGTGGACCATTTCTATTATCCAACCAGATTGGATAAATGAAGTAAGGGAGGAATGAAAGAATGATGAAGAAGTGTGGGCACTTATTTGAAAGTTACAACAAGATTCTAGTACGTCTGATACATTTAGCTAGCAAAATGATTCGTTATGGTACAAATATCGCTTATACCTCTATAAGAATTTCCAGCTAAAACAAAAGATTCTTATGGAATTGCACACTTCTCCCTTAGGAGGGCACTCAGGATTTTTAAAAACTTACCATAGGGTTAAGAAGGATTTTTTT
>APFE031400362.1:0-10329 GCA_000404065.3 Pinus taeda
AAAACCAAACATTCTACCACAAACTTTTGAATATTCGATTTAAGGCCATACCAAAAAATTTCCTTCTTAATCGTGTTGTAAGTTTTTAAAAATCTTGAGTACCCTCCTAAGGGAGAGGTGTGTGATTCCATAAGAATATTTTGTTTGAGTTCGAAATTCTTACATATGTACAAGAAACCTTTGTACCATAACGAATCATTTTTCCAACTAAGTGTATCATATGTACTGGGATCTTGTTGGAACATTGAATGAGCGCCCACACTTCTTCGTCATTCTTTCATTCAGCCCTTGCTTCGTTTATCCAGTCTTGTGGATAATAGAAATGGTGTAAAGAAATGCTTCCACATCCTCGTGCTTTTCAGAGAAAATTTTAAGCATGGAAATTTATATTAAAGTTTATAAATCTTGGAGAATATCACTAGTGTATAATATTAAAACTATAAAATGTTTGTTGATATATTTATAAAATATCCAAATTTCTAATTATTTTACAAGTAGAGTCAATATAATATTGGCGATTTTTAAGGTAAAATAATTTTATCCTATAGAATTTAGGCAAATCAATTTTAGAAGAAATGGAAATTAGAAAATCTTTTTTTTGGAAAATCCATGGAAAATTAGCCCACTTGCAAATATTAGCCCCTAACATTTTCCATGATCCTTTCTTGAGAGTGCATCTACGACAACATTTTTCTTCCCCTTTTTTTATATGATTTCAATGTCATAACCCAACATCTTTGTGACCCATTTTTTATGCACTTCTTAAGGTAATGTCTGTTATAAAAGTTATTTAAGACTATCATGATCCATTTTTTTTTTCCCAAAGAAAAAAGCAGTAACTTTTTATTAAAAAATAATGAAAAGTTACATTAGCAGATGTACTGAAACATGTCGTAAGCTGCCGCAAGGGCTCAAGTGCTTTCACACTCCATGCATCGTTAGCGAACTAACGTGCACAAAGAATAAGAGAAAGAGAAAAGAAGAAGAGGACGGAGGAGAAAGGGCATAAGAAACTGAAATCCGGTAATGAGCAGAGCTCACGCTTCAAGTTTTCCTCCCCTTTTTCTTTTCGACCTTACGCCACTCTCCTTGAGAGGGCTCGATCGATGCAATGACTATTTGTGTTTCTGTATTCTGAGGGCTAGTTTCTTTGTCTGAATCTGAAGTGTCTGAGTGATGGAGCCGTTTGTTGCCTCCCGTGCTAGGAGCCATACTGGATTTTTCTGCCTTGTTGACTGATGGGGGTTCCTTCTGATTGTCCATTTCTTGAGATACCTCGGTTTTCTTTGCTGGGATCTCTTCCTCTGCTGCTTTAGATTCTTCGTCCTCTAAATCTAGTGGTGAGAAATTCCATCCTTTTTTCTGCTTCCCTTTCTTCTTTCTTTTATTCTTGGCTTCTGGACATGTACTTTGTAAGTGTCCTGTCTGCCTACAGAGCCTGCATCTGAAGGCAGTGTTTTCATAATCTAGTACCTGTAGCCATTTTTGTTGTTTGTAGACCAGCCTGATGTTGTCCGGCAGCCCTTTACTTAGATCTACTTCCACACAGATCTGTGCGAAAGTGTAGATCCTTTCATCGATCCTTTCCAGATTTGTTTTGACATATTTCCCTATGTTGTTCCCTATACCTTCCAGCACTCGTTCATGCCAAAAGTGCAGTGGAAGATTGTATAGTCTAACCCAAACTGGCATTTTGGTTACAGTCATATTATTTGGATCAAAATCTGCTGTGGTTTGACCAAGCAGGAAAGAAATGGGACAGATCTGCAGCATAGGGACCCCTGTCTTTGCATGCAAAGTTCGTGAGAGGAGGGGCAATGATGGCTTGATCGATAACGCCAAAACCTGCCAAAAACCCACCTCCGAGGGAGCTTCTGAACCCAATAGCTATTTTTATATACAGATCTTTGTTTTCAAGCCTTTTGATGGGCTTCGTCTCCAGATGCGCCATTGACATATTCGGCCCAAACCACAGGTAATAACATGGGCGAGGGCAATCAGCGATGCCAGGAAGTTTCGGGGTTTTCCATGCGAATGGCCGAAAAGCCAAAACCGTGTCGATAAATCGAATAGCGGCTAAGCACACTAGTACCTCGCACCCAAGGCCGGACCATCGGAGTGCAAAGGTTGTGGGCAACCCTGCAACACCTCCGTCAATGTCCTCAATACCTGTGGTTCCATAATCTGAGCAAGGGAAAGCATCAGCGTCGGCCATCTCTCATCTTATCATGATCCATTTTTGCCTTGAAGTGTCTTCCCATTAGGTTGGGTCGCCATTTCTTAAGTGCACATAGTATTGCCAACATTTCCTTGTCATAAACATATTTATGTAAATAATTTCCTTTGATTGGATGACTTTCGAAAGTAATGGTTCCTTCTTATTGCAATAAAACAACGTCAATTCCATTTCCTAAGGCATCACATTCCATAATAAAGGTTTTTGTGAAGTCTGACATAGGTAAGACCAGTGCTTGGCACATTACCTCTTTAAGATGTTCAAAGGACTTCGTTGCTTCTAGAGTCTATGAAAATGCATCTTTCATCAATAATGTTGTTAGACGTGCTACTATTCGCCCATAATTCTTAACAAACATGCTATAATACCATGTCAACCCGAGAGATCCTAGCCAATCGTTTATGGATGTGGGGAATTTCCAGTCCTTAATGGCTTAAATTCTACTAGGGTCTACCTTCACACCTTCATGAGATATAATATGATCAAGATATTCCACCTCTTGTACTCCAAAGAAACATTTGGAGGTTTTTTCATATAATTGTTTCTCCTCCAATAGTTTAAGCACCCTCTCAACATGTTGAACATGATCCATTCAAGACTTGCTATAGATCATTATATCATCAAAAAATACTATCAAAATTTTTCTAAGGAAGGGTTTGAAAATGGAATTCATCAAACCTTGAAATGTATAAGGTGCATTGGTAAGGCCAAAAGGCATGACCAAAAATTCATAATGACCCTCATGAGTTCTAAATGTTGTTTTTGGGATGTCCTCAGTCTTCATTCTAATTTGATGATATCCTGAATGAAGATACAACTTGGTGAAGTAAATTGATACATGTGATTCATCCAATACTTCATCAATGATAGGAATGGGAAATTTATCTCTAATAGTGAGCTTTTTGAGCTCCATATAATCCAGACACATGTGTGATGACCCATCCTTCTTGTGCACCAATACTTCTGGTGCGGAGAAAGAACTTTCACTGCGTTGAATTATACCAACCTCTACAATATTTGCAACCATATGTTCAATTTCACTCTTTTGGGCATAGGGATATCTATAAGCCCTAATGATTGCAGGAACACTTCTTGGAATCAAATGAATAGCATGATCATGATAATGAATAGGTGGGAGGCCGTCTAGAGTCTCAAATACGTTGGAGTGATTTTCCAAGACTTTTTGGATATCTAGAGAAATAGATGATTTCAATGTGGGAACCTCTAGCAAACATAATTGTGAAAATATGCCTCGTTTTTCTTTCTTTAGAATATTTGTCATTCTGTTAGAGCTTATTAACTTTCCTGGTTTCCCCGTGATACCCCTTAATTCAACTTCCTTTCCTTCTGAAGAAACTTTCATGAAATGTTCTTGAAAATTAAAAACTATTGTACCCAAGCATTGTATCCATATGAATCCTAGTACAACATCAACATCACCCATTGGATAGAAATCACTGGGCTATTCAATACATATTCTCCCATGGATAGCTTGATATTATACCACATTCTAAAGAAATTTATGGTTCCTTCATTGAAGCTATTACTTGCACTCTGGTGCTGGATATAGGAAGAATTCAATTCCTTGGCTATTTTAAAATGAATAAAATTATGGGTACTTCCTGAATCAATCAATATTATCAACTTTTTTGTTCTTGATATGTCCTCCTATATTGATAGGTTGTGGAGTGGTAATTTACCCAATGCATTACAAGATATCATTGGATTCATTTATTCTTTCTCTAGTGATTTTTCGTGGTGTATACCCTCTTCTTTTAATGTTTCTTGTTCGTTTTCTTCCTCCTCTTCACAATCTATGTCAAATAATTTCTTCTCAGCACACTTATGACCTTTAGTGTATTTGTTATCACAACTATAACAAAGCACTTTTTCTCTTTTCTCTTCCAATTGTTGTGGTTTCAACCTTGTAGGTTGTGGAAGGCTATGGGAAACAACACTTCCATATTTATAGTTGTGAATGGTAGGCTTCCTTGTGCACATAATGTTTCTTTCCATTTTATTTGGTAACCTGAATGCCTTCTCCAGTGAATCAGGTTCCCAAAGGCGAACCTCATGTTGGGTGTTATCATTTAAAGTCCTTATGAATACATTAATCCTATGCTACTATGGAATACATTTTACCCTTATATTCAATTTTTGTAATTCCTCAATGTGCTCCATCATTGAACCCTTTTGTTTGAGATTTATCAATTAGCTAAAAGAAAGTTCATTTTTGTATCCTCATAATGTGTTATCATTTATTCCGTAAAAATTTCCCAAGTGAAAATTTGTCTACGAGAGAAAAGCCATTGATACCATACAAACTAATTTGGTTCCAAATATAAAGTTTCAATGGGTACCTTTTGTGTGTTTTGCACAATATGGAGATAAAAATTTTGCTCCATCTGTAGTATCAATGCTACAAGATTATTGCCATCAAACATCCTCATATCGATATTCGGAACATGGTGGGTCCTCAATTGACTATTAGAGTCTATGAAATCATGTTTAGCATTTATTTTTTTCTCCTCATGAGTTTCCTTTACTACCCTTTCACCATTAGTAAGAATTTATTGTAGCAGAATTGTCAAATCTATCTTCAAATCTTCTATACCATCCATCTTAGCTTCCATGCATCTCTTCAAATCTTCCATGTTACCTTTAAGTTTGTCTTTCATACCATCCATCTTATCTTCCACATGATCCATATTAGCTTCCACACCTTTCTTTAAACTATCCATGTTATCTTATGTTACTTTTCTTGAGAGTGAATTTTTTGCACTTGGTCTCGTGATTTTGATATATCATGTTGCATTTCTTCCTCTTTTTCATTAGTCATGCTAGAGCTTTTAGGTTGCTTACTAGTTGTTTGCATTTTCTTTCTTTCGGGCATCAATTAATGATAATAATTCTTCACTATGCCCTTTTAATTACATCAAACTAATTTTTCAAACCACACTTATGCAAAATTAAAAAAAAAAAAACTACACAACATTTTTTAATTTGTAGGATCTCGATATTGAATCTGTTATATATCTATAATTTCGGATCTCCAAGGTTTGAAATTGCATCCTGCAGTAGCCATCTAAGTCATCTCTGTAACCCTACAATTCTGACCAATAGTGGATTCTCCAAAGAAGAGTTATGCGAAATCTTTGATGATGGCGTGATTATAGATTGATTCAATAGAGTGAACTTGTATGAAGTGCATGTGTCATTCCTTCGATCTGAGGACCTAAACCTGATACACAAGAAACTAGAGGCCATCCTCATTCTATAACTTCTTACAAAATTTCAATATGATGCTCAGAAACAAAATTATTATGAGTTTCCCAAGGTCACTTGTTTGAGATATAATTCGCGAGCCTGCTGAAATGCTAACTGCCTTAGATCATATATCCTAAAATATAGAGAGAAAATATATGAAATTCAAATGCAAGGTTCAGAGATATATTTTCTCAAATGGGTTTTGTTTTTAGGTACTAAAACATCGCAAAAAAAACATTATAGTGAAAATTCCATGATGACTGATTTGGAGCAGGGAAACCCTAGAATCCAAAGCTATGATACCAAATGTTATGCAGCCAACTCACAGAATAGAAGAAAAGATAGATCAACGACTTCAAAGTTAGCCTCTTCGAGGGGGAAACCTCCTTTACATTACAGAAACAAACAATTCTTGTATGATAAAAATGAAAAAACATCCTTTTCTATATATATGAGTCTAAGGGGTCACAACATAATCAAAGTTGACATAATAATAATAATATAAGGGCACAACAATAACAATAGTGGGATTCTATGGGGTACAATAATAATAATATGGGCACAATAGGGCACAACAATAACAATAAGGGCTACAATGAAAATATTAATAGGGGAATCAATAGTATTGTAGGGACCTACCAAGTATTGGTTTTTAATAAAGAAGGATCTACATAGAATGTTGAATAGTACGAAATTGAAAGAAAGATTTGGGGCAACCACTAATTCTTCCTTTTTGGCTCTTATCTGCAAGGAATCAAATGTAGAATTTTTTTTTCATATTTCATCTTATTTCACTATGCAACTCGACCTATAATATTCTGATCAACATCATACTCATAGCCAATTGAGTGAACAAATGGCTTCCTAAATTTATCTCAGGGAACTAAGGATGGTTTATGAAACAACTCCAAATATTGGATGACATCATTTCAGTCCAACAAGTAATATGCAGGAGTAAAGGAACTAGAGAATAAGGTATGGTCATAAAATTATATATGGTAAATTCCTTTAACAGGGTAAGGCATTCCTTATTTTCTTAATTATGGAGAAATTAGGGTTTTCCAAAGAATTCAGCTGATGGATCAAAGCATGAATTGGTTTCCCTTTGATTTGCATGCTAATAAATGGACATCCATCAGACTTATTTTTGGATTTCGAGGGCTTCGTCAAGGAAGTCCATTATCTCCCCTTTTTTATATTATTATGGTAGAAAGCATGAGCCACAATCTCAAGCTTGCAAGACAGGAAGGTAAGCTAGTAGGTCTGAGTATAGCTTGGAATGTATGTAGGTGAAGCATTCTGAATTCACTGATGAAACTATCCTCCTTGGAGGAACCTCAAGGATTAGCACGATGAGATTTCAAAAAATCTTAGACTCATATATCAATCTCTCATGGGGTATGGTTAGTAAGATAAAATGTCATATCATTGGATGGAATTGTGAGAAGACACTCTTCGAGAGATTGCTACAATGTTTGAATTATATGTCATCTCCAACTAGCGGGAATTTAAATATCTAGGCATCCCTATCTCTTCACGTGCATCTAATGTAGAATATTGAGAGGATATATTGCATAAAATGAATACATGCATCTAGTACTAGGCATTTGAGTGGTTAACAAAATTAGGTAAAGTGATTTTAATCAATTCACTTCTTCCTCCAAAGGGTGTTCAGAATTAGTTCGGTGGTTTCTTGTGGAAGTTCTTATGGAAAGGTGGAAAAAATAGTGAGAATCGATTTCATCTTGTAAATTGGAAAATGGCATGGCTGCCCAAGGATGAAGGTTGTTTGGCAATAAAAGAAGTAGAGGTGATTAATATAGCACTCAGGGAGAAAATAGTCTGGTGATTAATTTATGAATCAAATGAATGGTTGAAGCAGGCCTTTCTATGAAAAAAATTCCACAAAAGTAGACTTCTAAGACCAAAACTAGAAATCTGGCTAGATTAAGGATCGAAGATTTGAAAATTAAGAAAATAAGTTGCCTTCCTCATCCTTGTTCACCCTAGGTGGTAGACTGGAAATGGTGCTCAAATCCATTTGTGGAAGCTCAATCATCCATGAGTAGAAATGATTAGAAATAATGAAGATATGGGAGCTCTAGTGCATTGTTTGGAAGGTAAGGGCCTTAAAACAATAACATATATTTTAATCTCGGATAACTAGGCATGATGCATAGGTTGGTCTAAAGAGAACATCCCACCCAACTTTCACCAATTGCGGGATTAATTTCTCAAATCTGTTAAAGGCTTCACTCCTATTTTTACATCTAGAATAGAGTGGAGAATGTTGGCATTATGTTTCTGGTATGGCTATATGTTACAGATGTTGTACTTGATGGAAAAACCCATGGCATGGCTCTCAATATGACGAGAATTAAGAAGTACGGAGGAGAACAGTTCAGAAGATGCGTACCCGCAGGTACACCGTGCAGGGACCACGTCTAGACACGCAGGTTACCCATTCAGGAGGTGCATACCCCCAGTTCACTTACTTCAAGGTAAAGAAAAGCACACGTGGGGTTTCTTATGTTTAACTCTTGGTATTTAGCCGACGGTATTGTGTTATTATGGTTTTAGCCCGTGGTATTGTTTTATATTATTATTATTATTGAGCCCCATGATCCATGATTTGAGGAAGAGCTTGCCTATATAAAGCAAAGGAGATCATTTGGCTTGGGTATGCTTTTGGGTTGAATATCTTAAGATCTGAAATATTGGGTTATTGTTTCAAAAGCTCGATCTATATGAAAGTGAAGTGGAAAGCAAATCTGTGAAGGGTGATCTCTCGAGCGCTGCAGCTGCGGAAGTGCGGAGGCGCCACAAAAGGTGCAGTTGGGAGGCGCCACAGAAGGTGTAGTGCGAAGGCGCCACAGAAGCTGTAGTGCGGAGATGCCACAAAAGGTGCAGTGCGGAGACGCCACAAAGGCACCACAGAAGGCACAGTGCGGAGGTGCCATAGAAGGCGCAGTGCGAAGGCGCCACAGAAGGCACAGTGCGAAGGCGCCACAGAAGGCGCAGTGTGGAGGAGCCACAGAAGGCGCAGTGCGAAGGCACCATAGAAGGAACAATGCGGGGACACCATAGAGGCACCACAGAAGGCGCAGTGCGAAGACGCCACAGAGGTGCCACAGAAGGCGCAGTTCGGAAACGCCACGGAGGTGCCACAGAAGGCGTAGTGCGAAGATGCCATAGAGGTGCCACAAAAGGCGCAGTGCGGAGATGCAACAGAGGCGCCACAGAAGGCATAGTGCGGAGGCGCCACAGGAGATGCCACAGAAGGCGCAGTGCGGAGATGCCACAAAGGTGCCACAGAAGGTGCAGTGCAGAGACGCCACAGAGGCGCCACAGAAGGCGCAGTGCGGAGACGCCACAGAGGCGCCACAGAAGGCGCAGTGCAGAGGCGCCACACGAGACGCCACAGAGGCGCCACCAAAGGCGTAGTGCGGAGGCGCCACAGAAGGCACAACTGCGGAGGTGCGTGACGCCACAGAAGGTGAAGTGCGTAGCGACGCAGGCCAGAGAAAAGGAAATTGTGTATCTGTCTTAAGATCTTTTGTTGACTGATTTTTTTGTTAATAAGGTGTTCTGGGTTTATTTTACTATTATTGTGGATCTAGTTATCTGGGTGACTTACTGGTACTTGATGATCATTTGATGTTTATGGATCCAGTTTGAAAATTTATGAAAAGTGGTCCTTGAAAGAAAAGAAGTAAGGGGTTGTGGCTTCCTTCCAGGAGAGACTGGAAAACGAGAGAGAGTTGTAGCTCTCTGCAGGTTGTAGCCTGCATACTGGTAAAGGACTGCACCAGTACAAGACCATTGTAAAAGGAGTTTCTAATTTGAAGAAGATAGAGACATATTGCAGCAGGTGGTTTTCACCCACATTGGGTTTCCACCTTATATCTGGTGTTCTTTGATGTGACTGTCTGTTTTTCTTGTTCATGCTCATTGTTTTATGGTACTGATATGCAAAAAAATAATTCAAACTATAAATAAGGAAGAATTGTTAAAAGGACTAGATAATACTGATTCACCCCCCCTCTCAGTATTATTTTCAACATTTAGTGCTTGGGAAAGAGCATGTTGAGCTAATTCCTATCTTCTGATTTTGTATTTACAGTCAGATTTGTCTTTCGAGACATTCATATTCTTGTATTAGCCTTTCTAACATTTTTAATACAAGAGGACAAACCCAGTTGGAGAGGCTTGGTCCAATAGATGTAGCCCAGACGGGGTGAACTGCTTTATCATTTTGATGTCTTTATTTGCTGAAGATGATATACTAAACAAAACTGATATAAAGTGTTAAATAGCAAATATACATAACTTGCATACACACATAATCACCTATTCAGCTACAAAAAGTTATTTGTCTTATTCCGCAAGACATCAAACTTCAAGTATGTGTATGTCAAAGACTTCTAAGTGTTTATTTTGCTATTTCTTTAGGTAGAGCCTGTAAAGGACCAGGTAGCCTCTGGAACTCATCCTCTCTTTAGAGGTGACATGTTCGGTGAATGCCCCTACAGTCTATCTCTGTATAAGAAATAGGAAGTTTTTACGTTTTTGGAGGTCACTTTAAGTGTATAACTCACATTTGAAATTATGGAAAATGGATACCTTGCACCCTTAAACAAGTACATTCCATTTTCAGATCAAGATTCTAGGTAACAGGCACAAGTGGTGAGGAACCAAGCACCTACCAAGCACTATAGGAAAGGATACTCACAGATGCAGCTTCATCTATAATAGTGCCAAATACAATGATACTATAAACCTATACTATGATCTAGAAAGGCACATAAGAAGGAAGATGATATCCT